>PISX010000712.1:0-246571 GCA_004024625.1 Mellivora capensis | reverse complement strand
AAAAGTTAATTTTGTAAATTTTCCACATGCGCTTGTAAAAAATATGTATTCTGAAGTTGTTGTATGCAGTGTTTATATATGTCCATTAGGTCAACTTTATTAATTGCACTTTTCAAATGAATAAATAAAAACATAAATAAATTTATTTATTCTTCCAAGGTTTTACTTAAATTCAAGTCTGTTAACATACAACGCAGTGCTGGTTTCAGGAGTAGAATTCAGTGATTTATCACCTATATTTAATGTCTCCTTGGTGACCATCACCCATTTAGCCCATCCCCCTACTCACCACATTTTTCAAGTATTTTAAATATTTAATGATTTTGTTTGCTTGTTCTATCAGTTACTGAGAGAAATGCACAAAAAATACTTACTATGATGGTTAACTGGTACATATTTCTTGCTAATTGCATCCATTTTTGCTTTACATATTTTGAGGCTAGGTTATTACTTGCACCAAATTTAGAACTGATACAACTTCCTGGTAGGTTGACAATTACATTATAATGAAATATCTGTCCTTATCGCTAATAATATATCTTGCCTTAAAATCTACTTTGACTAAGAGTGCAACATTACCTGTGTGTGTGTGTCTGTGTTTTGCTTAGGTTTGCACAGTCTGTATCTTTTCTGTGAATTTTATCTGTGTCTTTGTATTTAGGTATGTCTCTTATAAAAAACATATACTTAAGTTTTGTTATTTTTATCCAGTCTGGCAATTTTATGCAATGTAAGTACTAATATTTTTAAATTTAAGCCTACTATCTTGCTCTTTGGAATTATATTTGTCCCACCTCTTCTGGGAAATAAGTATAATGTCACTTCTTGGATCTTTATTGGTGTTCCATATGGTTATTACATTCCTTTACATATTTTTCCTTTTTGTTCTGTCTTCAGTCTTAATATGTTTTATTGACTTGTTTTCTAACTCACTTCTATGTGTTTCATCTACATTTAAACTCATCTATTATGTTCTTAACTTTGACTATTCTATTTTTTGCTTGTATATATTATATTTGATGATTTTAGAGATTCCAATTCTCTGGAAGGGTTATATATCTTCTCATCTCTTTCCTTTGGCATACTAATCATAGTTATGTCAAAGTCCAAGTCTATTAACTCCAGTATCTAAATTCCCATGGTTCTATTTTTATTACCTTTTTTTCCTCTTGGTTTTCAGTCACTTGTTACCATCTTCTAGTCTACCTAATAGGCCAATAATTGGGTATGAACTATTGTAGGAAGAATTTGAGGTTCTTGCTAATGTTATTTTTTTTCCCCAGATGGAATTAACTTGTTTTCTTGCAGACCTTCAGAATAGGACATGCCATCTTAATCCAAACTGGAGCAGAGCTAGTTTGCAGATAAGCTCTTTTCTGAACACTGGTTAACTTCTTTATTAATCTTAATCTTAGAGTGCTGATCTTGTAGGGTTCTTCCTGGAAGCCCAGAGGCATCTCTTCTGCTTCAAGGCTTTGATTCTAAGTGTAGTGTTCCCACCTTTGTGAAACTATTGAAATCTCGGCTGAGTTTCCCAACCTCTTAGTCAAATCTTCCTGCTCTGCTTTGTAGCCATTTGGTTCTGTATTGTTTATGAGTTGGCAGATAAGGGGAAAAGCAGTGCAGACTATTGGGATCACTGCAATATGTTTTTCCCTTTTCCAATGTCTTCATTTTTCTAAAAACCTTGACTGCTATGGCAGCTCTGCTTTGGAGTCCTGGTGAGACTGTTGAAAGCTTAATTCAGGATCCCAATTCAGATGCCACTGATTCTCAGCTTCTTAAACTTTTGCTGAAATACCACAAGAGACAAATTTCTACAGAAATCCAGACCTATATCAATACATTTTCCTTGTTTCTTGGATCTTGGTACCTCAAATCATGGCTACCTAGAGAAATTTCTAATGTGTTCGAACATATGTATGTGCATAAACGTGTTTACACATACATGCTGTATTGTTTGTTATTTCTTTTTATTTTAAGGTTAGTCTGTAACAAGATATACCACCCAAAGAAGGCAATCCTAAAGTATTCTTTATAAACATGAGATTTTATATGTGACCATTTCAAATTATAATGTGAGCTTCATTTCCATTGATTAGCATTTTTTTGGTAAAGTCTGCATTTATATTATTTTGAAAGCCTTGCCACTCTGTCTACCTACATTGACTTCATAGTTGAAAACTCCTAGATATTTTTTATATGAGTAGCTATTAAGCAGGGCTTTTACTAGTAGAATTTATTTAACTTAAATGCAGAATTTTACTTTGAAATTATATCTTGTTAATTTAAATCATTCTTTATAGTAGAAAAATGAACTAAACTAATAAGTGAAAAGTTATCATTTCTCAGTTTTATATTTTCAGTAAATCACTGATAAAACCTTGATAAAGTCATGAGCTCTTCTACTTTTGATTTTTTTGCTCTTAAAAGAGATTTAGACACACATTTAATCCCCTTAGCAACTGATTGAAAATTCATTGAGAGTTAAGAGCATGACTAACTCAGTCTTGAATCCCTTTGGACCTAATAGGCAATGCTTTTTATGTAGTAGATCTACTGTATTTTTGGAAGGTTCTTTTGATTCTGGGTGTTCAGCTTTTTTTTTTTTTTTTTTTAAGATTTTATTTACTTATTAGAGAGAGAGAGAGAGAGCGCGCGCACAAGCAGGCAGAGGCGAGAGAGAAGCAGGCTCCCTGCCTAGCAGGGAGCCTGATGTGGGACTCGATCCCAGGACCCTGGGATCATGACCTGAGCCGAAGGCAGCAGCTTAACCCACTGAGCCACCCAGACATCCCTGGGTGTTCAGCTTTTTCTAATGCCATTTGTGTAGCTTCCATGACGCTCTTCTATAATTATTAATGGTTATATAACTTTTTCTCTATTATTGTAAGTGTTCTTTAAAAGCATAAAAAAATTTGGAACCACTATAAATGGTTGTCTTTTTCTTCCTTGGATTTTTTGTGCCTAGATTGCAAACTTCTCTTTTTGAAAGATTTTCATCAGTCTTGAGCTAATTTCTTCCCCAGGATTGGTCACTGGATTATTTTTTTCCTAAACTTGTAGAAACCTGCTGTTTTTAGTTTGCATGTCTGTCTAGGCTCAGCATTCCCTTTCTTGGATATAAAAGTGCTCAGATGGTGAGTACTTTCCTTTGAGTCTTTCCTTACCAAAGTACCAAAAAGGCATTCTGGTTGATTAGAATTAAGTACTAAATAGTCTTTCTAGTTGTTTACCCTTTCTTAGGAGAGAGCAAACTGTCAAAAGAGTAAGTCAAAAATTTATCAGATGTGCTGCTTTTAGCAAAAAGAGATTTTCAACAGATGTACAGCTTGTTGAATTACACACAGTCCTTACTAAATCTTGCTTTTCTGATAGTTTCATGATTTGTATTAGATCACAAAGTCTCAGTCCATGAAACAAACATAAGGGGAAAATGCCAAAATAGAAAATCAGATCAGGGAAAAAAATGCAAAGAAAAATAATTTTACTTACAAATGAGTAAATGGAGGAAAAACATAAACATATGTGAGTTCTGATTAAATGTTGATTTATTTCTAAATTGAAAATATAGGATCAATTATTTGTATAGAAAACTGAAAATATTTAATATAAAACATATTTAAAGAACAGAATATTGGATTTCAAGTAGAAGTTTACTTTGACTTTGGCACAAAGATTGCCATGTCTGGAGGGGAAACAGGAGAAAGGCCTGGAAACTTAGCCAAGCCAACTTCTTCCAAAAGGTGCACCAAATGCTGGTACATAAGGCTTCCCTCCAGGCCAGTACCTGCAGTTAGCCACCATCAAGGAGCAAAGAGATCAAACTGTGGTAGAACTGTTGCATGCAGGAGTTGGCGAGCTACCTTCAAGACATATTCAGAAGGAATTTTGACATTAATGGATTTGGCAGTAAGTGTAGAATTTTCAAATGGATCTTTCAGTTTAGCTTGAACTCCAACGGCCAGATCTCCTAAAGCAACTGCAAGCCGTGCTGCCTTTCATTTGCCTCAGGATACAATCGAACAAGCCATTCTGAAGTTGGCCAGATCCTCCTTGATGACTCCCTACAGACTTGTTCTCGTTCTGTTTTTTGTTTTTTTTTTCCCCCAAGCCAGGAACCAGGCTGAAATTCAGTATCAAATAGAGATGGCTAATTTTTCTGATTTAACAGACATTTTTCACATATGATTCTGTGTG
Source organism: Mellivora capensis (assembly GCA_004024625.1). Classification (NCBI taxonomy): domain Eukaryota; kingdom Metazoa; phylum Chordata; class Mammalia; order Carnivora; family Mustelidae; genus Mellivora; species Mellivora capensis. Next base: position 242,371 of record PISX010000712.1, on the reverse strand, counting down.
ACAATGATAGCTGTTCCCCAACTACTTGTGCTCCCCTTCCACAAAGCCGTTGTGGCTGGGAATGGGCTCTTCCATCTGTGATTCTGTCCCCAACACCCCTATTTGCTTCTATGTGTTACCGTGGGACTGGTTCTCACCAATGGAACATAAGCAGAATGGTGTCACTTCTAACCTGATGTGGCTATAAAGTACATGTACATATTCTACCCTCTCCCCCCATGTGTTGGCTGATGTTGTTGCCCAGGGAAACTTGAGAAGCTATTTCTTTAATATCTTCAGGGACGGTTTCTCAACAGTTACAAAAAAAAAGAATGTAGAGGTGTCTGGATGGCTCAGTCATTAATAGGCTGCCTTTGGCTCAGGTCATGATCCCACGGTCCTGGGATGGAGCCCACATTTGGCTCCCTGCTCTGAGGGAAGCCTGCTTCTTCCTCTTCCACTCCCCCTGCTTGTGTTCTTGCTCTTCCTATTTCTCTCTCTGTCAAATAATAAATAAATAATCTTAAAAAAAAAAAAAGAATGTATTCTCTCCCTACCAAGCAAGAATACAAATACTAGAATTTAAAAAGCAAGAAAAAAAATACCTATTGTGTTAAACTGCTAAGTTTATTTTAAAGATCTTTTGGTTTCAATAGCTAGCATTATACTAATCAATAGTGCCTTTATGTCAGTGATTTTCATGGTTCTTGGTGCCACACGCACACACACACATACACATTCACACACACAGAAAGATCAGCGCTCTTAGGTAATTTACCTCTAACATCTCCCAGACTAGCTGTATGAATCAGTGTTCAATCAGAGAAGTGCTACCACTATATACATACATGTCTACATATTTACGTAGGTATGGGATATGCATGGCACATGCATGTGTGTAAGTATATTTCCTACAAGGATTTGACCTTACACAGTTGAGAGAGTGAAGCAGACTTGGTAAGCCTGTAGACTTTGCATCTGATCCTGTAGTCAACAAGCAGGCTGTCTGAAGGCAAGATGGGTGGGGAATGATGGGAAGCAAGGGCAAGCTTGACCTCACAGGGACAAACTGAAACCAGTTCTCAAATCTCAGTGCTTTCAAGCTTGAAGATGGGAGTATTCCACAAGACCCACTGGAACCCTTCTTCATGCAGCTGAACACACATGTGACATATGGGTTAATGAAACTCCTGAAGGTTGTGGGGACAGGTGAAGCAGGTTCAGGTCCAGCTGCTAGGGAGCTGGCTAGGGAGCTTCCCATGCTGAGGAAGTGAGTCAGCAAATAGTCAACAATGTGAGCTACAAAAACATCTGATGACCTTGCTTCAACCTTTGAGCGCTAAAAAACAAGGCAATTGCTGCTTCACTTCCACTTCCAAATCTTATGCAAGAAAGTATCTCATGGATCATCTTAAAAGAAAATTTTCAGAAAAAAGGAATTTTGTAAACAGTTCCCCTTAACCAAGTCAACACATTGCAAAGCCCTGACACCTGTCCACTGATGGAATTACCAGCCAACTTTTGTTCTTTAGAAGGTTACTACTCACTTATTCTAGAAAGGTGCATTAAGTGCCACCTATTTTCTGGTATTTGGGAAATACTGGAGATAAAAATATGAGTAATATATACTCCAAGCTTCAAGAAATCACTTTCTAGTAAAGAAACAAAGCTATAAACAAAATCATAATATAATGTTGTCATTGCATGGTATTACTGTTCATAGGGCATTGTGAACTCAGAGAGGGAGCAATGTAGGATATTAATTACACTAGATCACCTTTCCATACCTACAGTTACAAATATCTTGGGAAACATCACACTGCCCCAATACCAGCAACTTCCAAACCACATTTTGAATTCAGCAACATCCTCTACTGTCTTTACAAGTTCCTAGATTGAGTCATAAGTGTAGAAAAAAACAGTGAACCCCATCTTAAATTTGGAATCAGGCTAAAAGCAGTCACTAGTCACTGCTTTATTTTGAATTGAACATAGTAGAATAAAGATTTGGAAAGAGTGAACAAAGATTTGGAGACATGGGAAAGTCATTCTTCATATGCTAATCACTTGACCAGTAACATGATTTGGTAATATAACAAACATACACCTGACAAGAAATAGGAATTCATTTTTCTTCTAACCCTGCACAGTAAATTCTATATAGGTCCATCATCAAGGCAGAGAACATACGAAGTGTTCTTCACATTGTTCAGGCATTTTACCAGCATTCCCTAATTAAACAACAAATGTCAACAAAATTAAAAACCAATTATTATAGCCCTCACCTGCCAAATCGAAAAACAAAGATTTACTCAAAGTCAGGAAGGATTTGTGATGAAGAAAGAAAAGCCATATCTCTAACTCTTTTCCTGAATCAACAGTGCTGGCTTCTATCTCCTTGCAACAGTGGAATGGACTGTAGCACTCACAATACTTTTCCTGCTGCTTTTCACCTGACTTGCCATTTTCTTTCCTCTCCTCCTCCCTCCCTAATCCCAGGGGGTATGACTGGTGACTGGTGGTGTTTATTGTAACTGGTTTAAGCAAGTTAGAACGTTATTTTCTAAGGAGAGTGACCCAGGAAAGAGAGATGTCGATTTGTGAGTCCCAGAGTAAATTACATCTAAAGTAACCAAACCTCTGGAGTCTTGAAACTTTGATTTATTACATTGTTGGAGGAATTCTGACTATGACACTAGAAATTATTTTTTTCAAATCAAAATACTAAAGGAGAAAGAAAAACAAGACATAAGTGACTCTTAAGAATAGAGAGCAAAGTTGATGGAGGGAGAATGGATGGGGGAATGGGCTAAGTGGGGAATGGGCATTAAAGAAGGCACTTGTGATGAGCACTGGGTGTTGTATGTAAGTGATGACTCACTGAATTCTACTCCTGAAAACAATATTAACTTATGAAATTTAAATTAAAAAAATACTGAACAGAAGTGGTAAAATTTTGTTTTTCGCTAAGTGCTTACTAGGGTACACATAGGTAGAGTAACCATAATTTAACATCCAAACTGGGATATTTTGACAGAGAAAAGGAGCCCATTAGTTATTATGCTCAGAAAGTAAGCTGCAATGGGATTGCTTGGACAAACCGGGATGAACCTGACCAACCTACACAGTAACATGCCTTTTTGTTAACGGATACACAGAAACAGTTGCACCCTTGGCGCATGCGTATGTCATGTATTACTAGTTTGCCCTGTACGCTTGCTCGCTCCCTGCCCCTCCCTCCCGAGATCAAAGTTGAGATCAAGTATAGGATTGCTGTTACAAAATACAACAAACTGGGTAACTTGAAACAATAGACATTTATTCTCCCTCAGTTCTGGAGCCAAGACATCTGAAATCAGGGTCATTCTCTCTCTGAAGGCATTATGGGAGCATCTTTCCATGCTTTGCTCTTAGCTTCTGGTGTTCCTGGCAACTTTTGGCATTCCTTCGCTTGTGGGGATTCACTCCAGTCTCTTCGGCCACCGTCACATGGTGTTCATTCTCTGTACCTGAGGCTGCGTCCCTTTCCCCCTTCTTATAAGGACGCCAGTCATGTTGGATTAGGGCCCACCCCAAGGACCTTATCTTACCTCGATTATATCTGCCAAGACTATTTCCAAATAAGGTCACATTCACAGGGACCTTGGGTTAGGATTTTAACATATCATTTGGGGGGACACAATTTAACCTTTAACAAATAACAGCAGTACCAAAGAGCATATATTTAGATTTAGAATGAGAAGATAGCAGCGACCCAGGTACCCCTGGAGTCTACTTTGCAGTCCTTACTATTACTGTTGTTTCTTGAACAAACAGATCCCTATGGAGGCCTGAAGCAGGTTACTAAAGGACCCAGGGGAATTATAGAGCACAGGGGAAGCCATTTCACAGCACTGTTCAAATCCATCGTGGAACAGGTAGTCTTCAGGAATACAATATGCCTTTTTTATGACATATTCCTTTATCGAAGAGATTTCCCACTTAGATAAAGTCTCGTGAATTCAGGCAACATACCTTTCAAATATTTCTGGGTTATCCTGCCAGGAAAAAAAAAATCGCCTATCTGTCTTAAAATACTCTTGGAAAGGCTAGTGATCCAACACACGTTGTTGTGAGGGGAGCACATGGACCGGGCATTCACCTTCACTGCGCGCAGCTAAATATATTCACTGTTGTTTTTGATACATTATTCATGTTATTTCTTCCTAAAAGCAACACTGCCATTTAATGCTTATCAGATCTACTTCCTCCTGACCATATGCTTGTTTTTTTCTTCAGACACCTGAGAGAAGTCATTATGATGTCTTCCTGAGGTAGTGTTAGCAGCTCTCTGCTGTCATTTTACAGGTTACATAACCCAGAAATAAGTTAATAATTAGCTGGAGTGATATAAAATCAGAGATGGATTATTATCTAGAAAAGCAAAAATAAATGAGGGAGAAAATATTCATGCCTTCAGGCATTGCATTTATGTTTATAGATATTGCACATTTTGTTGTTCAAGCTTATTCCAGTAAAGATGCTTTGGGTTTTGTTCCTATAATTCATGGAGTAATGCATTTCAAGACCATTTGTTTATTCACTAAAAGTGACATATAGACTTCTCTCTCTCAAATGCCAAAATCAAAATACCAGGGTATGAAATCATTGTAAATTCATCACCATTTATTGTGAGAAATCAGTTATTATTATAAGCTCCATGTATATATCACTATTATTCCATACTATTTTCAGACCCAATTAAAATGGAATCCTTTTTCTTTTGTCCAGGAAAATTACACTGCATTGCTAATGGATTTATTTACTTCATGCAAATGTATACCGCACACTCTTCAGTAACATGTAAATTATGCATGCCTCCAACCGTAGCGGTCATTTTGTGTTCTGTGTGTTGGGGGGATTATATTTTATCTTGCATTTTCATGTGTCTCTTTGCAGACATCCAAGAGATAGATTTAGAATGTTTTGAATTGAGGAGTAGGGGGGCATTTTAATCATTTGAGGTTTGAAAAGGGAAGTTTGAAGGGAGTCTGATCAACACCAGAGATAAGGATGTGGTTTCTGGTGCTGCCACGACAGGTAAACATGACAGCATTGACCGTATACTGGACTGGAATGCTTAAAACTGCAATAAGGTATCAATTTTTAAACACCCATCAAATGTGACACACTGTACTTAATCCATATTACAGTTCCTTTACTCCTAAATATCTTGGCAACTGTAGTAAAATGTGTATTTTACATTTATAGACATTTGACTCATTCCTTCTCACATTGTTTGAATATAGATAATGTGTGACAACTGGCTAACTGGTCAGAGTGTCTAGTTATGCCTTTGTAGTATTAGTGCTTTCCCTTTCTATTGATTTGTGGTCATATATTTATTTTGTCCAAAACTTCTTTAACTCTTAGAAAAATTTATGCCAAATAAGGCCAGCTTTGGAGTATTCTTCTAGAATCCCTGGGTTGTTCATTTGATAGCGTAGCAAGCCAATAATGACCTCAGAAATTGTTCCATATGGAGCCACTGAAAAGCAAACTTGCACATTTTATTATTTCTTTTTACCTAATAACTTTGTAAAGCCTTCTACTGAGGGCTTGGTGTCTTGAGCTATTATTGCGCTGAGGTCTACTGATAGAAAAGATGAGGGAAAGAATGTGAGATTTGCATCATGTGACAAAGTCATGGGGCTTGGTAGGGTGGTGCTACGGACTGAATATTTGATGCCTCCCCATTCGTATGTTGAAACCCTAACCCCCACCCATGTGATGGTATTGGAGGGTAGGGCCTTTGGAAGGTAATTATGATTAGTGAGGTCATAAGGAGGGAGCCCTCATGAATGGGATTAGTACTCTTATGAGAGTCCCAAGAGAGCTTGCTTGTCTCTCCCTGTTCTCTGCCAAGTGAAGATGAAATGTTAAATCAGGCCTCTGCAATGTGGAAGGTTTTCACCAGAATCCAGCCATGCTGGCACCTGATCTCAGACTTCCCATCTCCGTAACTGTGAGAAATACATTTCTGTTGGTTATAAGCCACCTAGTGTATGGTATTTTGTTATAGCAAGTTGGATTAAGACAGGTGGTTAAAACCAGGGTTACATTTATCCACCCTCTGCAACTTTATGGAAGACATTCATTTGTACATTCTTTAAAATGCTTCACATATGATTTTAAGCCTTGTTCCCTCTTTCTTTTGGTTAAAGCTCTCATTGCCTGTACCAGATGGTTGCTCTATAAGCTAGGAACCCTCTCCCATCAAAACAACAACAACAAACAGATCCCAGTGGAATATGGTAGAACACCTGTTGTGAACTCAGAGGGTTGCAGCAGCCAATAGTTACTGTGCCAGGTACTGTGCCAGGTCCTAAGTCTTATTACATGTATTATCTCACCTGACTCTTTTAAGAACACCCCAAGAGAGGTAGTATCGTTGCCCCCATTTTGGAGAAGAGTAAACTAAACCATAAGAGGCTAAAACCTAGTTATGTAGCAAAACTGGAATTTGAACCCAGGAAGTCTGATTCTAAAATGTGTCATATTAAAGCAATTCTGGACTGGGATAAAATTCACAGAGAAGCAAAGAGGAAGAGGGTCAGTGAATACAGAGGTATCAATCCACTCAGTAAAGAGGGCTTTGCGATAGAATGGCTGAACCTCTCAGACCATAGAACAGCTGATGTCTATGGTCTGAGAGGCCTGACACATTTTTATGACCCATTTTTAGCCACCACATGTGTCATAAGTCTTAACCCCACAGTCATTAATATGTGTTTCCTGCTTTAACCCAAAAGTACAGAAAGGAAGAACAATTGTCAAAGAGAGGGAATTTGAAGAATTATAAAAATACAGGTAAGAAGCTAGGAGAGGCAGTAAGAGGAATTAATTTTGGTCTCAACTCAACTTTAAGCTAGAAAAGCCTTCTATAGCACAAGAAAAATGTACATTTTCTTAGTATAAAGCCTACAGAGTTCTTTTTCCATTCAAGGCGGAGTTAATATCTTCTAAGGCAGGTGGATGTTCTTTATGCTCAAGGGCCTCACATGATGTCTACTGGGAACCTAAAGAACACCTTGCCAACTGTGCAGAAGCTAAAGCTATTCCCAGGAAACATAATTTGATTCAGTGTAGTTATCAGATTAATCCTTGACAGTGATGTCATCATTTGGAAGTCACTGAGAATGAGCACAACCTAAACCCTTGCCCCAAACCCATAAACCACTTACTTTACACAACTCCCTATCAATCAAAACCAAGAGTACAAGAAATGATACCAGGAATGATCAACATGTGACCTTTACAAAGGAAAAATGAAAGGGAAAAAGAACTAAACCCAATAAAGTTCAAATCATGAAATGCATTTAAGGAAAGATGATTCTTCTCTTGAACATTGCCAGAATGAAAGAAAAAAGAGACGATGATGAGGATGATGTTAATGGCATTTGCTATTTGTTGAATATTTAATGTGCTAAGTATTACAATAAACATTGACACCACATAGTTAGGGATTGTTGTCCCCATTTTTTTGGGGGGGGATAAGAAAACTAAAGCTTAGAGAAGCAAGGCATTTTGCCTGAAGTCCCACAGCGTTCTTTCAATGGCAACATTCAAACCTAGTTTTTTATTATTACAAAATATGTGCTCTTCACTGCTTAGCTACACTACCTTTGCATAGATAATAACAATCTAATTCTGTGTTTCATATTTTTGTAGACAGAATGCCTCCACAATGCTACATTTCCTGCTTGACTAGAATGATTCAAGAACACACAAAGGAGCTATCAAGGAGAACTGCAGGGCCAATCTTCTTCTGGAGATGGTTCAAAGTTCAGGGGTCTCCTGTCCCCTGTCCACAAGATTCCATAAAGTTCTGGTTATGCTGTGTATTTATGACCATGCCATCCATCCAAGGGGATTCAGAAAACATTTATTCAAGCCTACTGAAAATCCTTTTTAGTTTTTCTTCAGAAATTAATCCAGTGCTTTGCTGAGCTGAGAATGAAGAATAAAGACAAAGACCACAACATCTGAGAAATTTAAACATTTATTAGTACCAGAGCAACAATTTTAAGTGAATCAGGTTTGAATTTCAGTTACTTTGGAAAACAAGCAGCAAATCAAGGATTAGGTTTCTCTTCTAAAATTTCTTGAAGGCTATTGAAACTAGTTATAGAAATTATGAGGTGGTAGGCTGAATGATTTTGAAAAGTGGATTCCTGGGAGTTCCATGCAGATTAGTGTTAGTAGAATCTCCAGGTACCACCTCAGGCAAAGGATTGATACATTGTTAAATTTACCCCTTTCCCATTCTTTTTACTTCCATTTTTTCTTTTCTTATTTGTGATAGTAAAAACCTAGACTTTAGTCCTGGGATCCCTGAAATTTTTTGTGTCTGCAGGCTTCTCAAGTGACTTTGGTCCACAGATTTGTTGACAAGGAGTCTTAGAGAAAACAGTAGAGGCAATGGGAAGAATAACAGCTTCATCTTGGCTGGGTGCATGTAAGGCCTATGCATTCTTCACCTACAAGAGAGGTAGAAGGAAAACTGTAGTAGGCACAGAGAGGCGCTGCCCAGACCTACACGCCTCCATGAGAGCACTTGCCTCACAGTCCTCGAGTGTGGTCGAGTGTCCTTGGTAAACACTGCCAGGCTTCAGTGTCTTCACAGTCGCTTCCAACTGTGGAGAGCCACCTCACTCAAGTCCATAAGCTTCTCTGAGGCAGTCTACATCTGGTGAGTGACAAGTAGGGGTCAACAAAACAAGTCTGTCAGGCAATATTCACTTGAATATTCAGCATTTGCCAGAAGTTGAACTTCTTCCTCTGTCAAGCCCTGTCCCCTGCTTTCTTTCATTGGTGTGGATTCCCAAAAAATAAATAAATTTTAGCCAAGTTCTACCTTGGTATCTGTGGGAAACACTTAACATTTTTTGAGCAATTACTATGTGCCAAGATTTATATGCATTATCTTATTTACTTCCACCAACAATCTTTTTTTTTTTTTTTAAGATTTGATATATTTGACAGAGAGAGAGCACAAGCAGGCAGAGGCAGAGAGAGAAGCAGGCTCCCTGTTGAGCAAGGAGCCCCATGTGGGACTCAATCCCAGGACCCTGGGATCATGATCTGAGCCGAAGGCAGCAGCTTAATTGACTGAGCCACCCGGGCGTCCCATTCCACCAACAATCTTATAAATTAGCTACTATTATTACCCAATCCTGTCAGGGAAGGAACAAACTTCGAAGTCATGGATTTAGGATTTAGGCCCAGGCTGCCCAAATTCAAAATGATATTTAGCCACTTATTTTATTCCTTATGTTTGAGGCATTTTGGTGTTTTCAGGAAACTTGGTATACAGAGTATAGCTGGAGGGCTGAGAATATGAAGGAAGTTGATGAGAAAGGTTTGAGACTCAAGAAAACAGGAATCTGGAGGAGGGTGTAAAGATTAAATTAGCAAAAGGAATGGTATGAAGATGAACTATCGGCTATCTATAGGGGGAGAGCAAAGCTGTGGGGATTTCTGGGCTGAGAAAATAGGATAAAACATTCAGCTCCCAAACCATCAATCTCAAGAAGTTGCTTGGGGACAGGAGCTGAATTAGAAACTGTGAGACCAAAGGAGACCCTAGCAGATATGAAGGTGAAATTGGATAAAACTAAGAAAAGAAAGCTTCCTGAAGAGAGAACTCCTCAATGATGCTGTGCAGGGTTGATCGTTGCCTCCCTATGTTCACTTTGTCAGTCCCAGGATTTCCCCACACTTTGTGGTCATCAGTGGGATAAGCTGGCCTTCAGCTAAGAATCAGAGAAAGGGACTCAGCTCTTGCCACTGAAATGCAAGAGCAGGTTAATTAAAGTCTGCAGTCTAGGGTTGAGGAAATCAATCCAGAACTCAGAGAACAGTCATAAACAAAGCCAGTTTGCCATATTGGAACAGAAGGACTGAGATCCTTGGAATGAAACCTGCAAACAGAAATTGAAATCAGAAATTGAACCAGATGAACCAAGCCAAAGGCAGAACACAGAAGATGGAGTTACATCCGCCAGAGCAGTGGTTCTGCAATCCTGACTGCACATGAGAATCACCTGGGGAGCTTTTAGGGAAAAACATGGGTCCCACCTCCAATCAGGATGGGATGGGGCATCAGTGCTTTTCAGGTGAGCCTTATGCACAATGACAGTTGTGATTTAATGAGCTGGAGACACAGAATATCAAGAAGTGACCAGGATTCATACTTGGACTAAAAGAAAATTGCTAGGAAAGGCCATCCCCAAGTTATGCTCAATCAAGGTAGAGTCTCAGCTTTACTTTGATTCTGAGAAATCACCCAGTCAGCCTGCTTCTAAGCCTACACAGAGCTTAAACAAGTGGAAAATGGAGCATCCCAGTATTCTCCTTATTATGGCCCCAAGGCAGCTCATGGAGCAGAACTTCACCACCTCTAGACTCTTTTGTCGATAATGAGGAAAGGGGCCATTCTTGAACACAGGGTATAAGCCCTTCATCACAGTAACCATATACCCACATATTTTAATAACAATTTAAGGTAGATAATATAAATTTGTACAAGATAACTAATTTTAATAGAAGTCAGAGAAACATAGAAAAAGCAAAATTATTTCAGAATAAAGTTACTACATAAGAAAATATAAAGTAAATTTGTATGTAATAACCAAAGGCAATTTTGACCCCAAATCAACAGTCTTTTGCCCCCATCCAACAGTCTGCTTCATCCTTAACACCAAAGTTTGGTTTAGGACAAAGACAGAGGTCTTTGAGTTTTGGAAAGTTGGGTCCTCCCCAAGTTTCCTTAGAGGAGGAATAAGAGGAAGTCATCTGGGGTGCCTGGGTGGCTACCTCGAGGGTCTGCCTTTGGCTCAGATCACGATTCCAGGGTTCTGGGACTGAGACCTGCATGGGGCTCCCTACTCAGCAGAGAGTTTGCTTCTCCCTCTGCGTGCTGCTCCCCTTGCTTATGCTCCCCACCCCACCTTCCTCTTTCTAATCTTTAAAAAAAAATCTTTTTTAAAAAAATCTTTAAGAATCTTAAAAAAAAAAAAAAAGAGGAAGTCATCTGGGTTGCCTCTGAAAACTTTTTTTTTCCCTTCTCTATCTAGCTAAGAAGATGGAGCCTGATGAATGGAAAGACTTGTGCCTTATGTCTCACTTCTTGTCTGGGGTAACAGGCACTAGAGTTCTCAAGCTTTGGTCAATATTAAAGTCATATGAAGAACTTGGTGACCATGGGCCCAGACCCTATTTGTCAAAGAGCCTGCATCTCTGCTTTATCTGTTATGTGATTTTGATGCACACCAAAGTTTGAGAACTCTAGCTAGAGCTGCAACACCCATCCTGTATCTGAAGGAAATTCAGTGATACTGGTTCCCAGATGAGATACTGAACCCATCCCAGCATTCATCTTCAGACATCTTGCTATGTAAAAAGGTAGGGGGAAAAAAAACCTGCTTAAGTTATTGTAAGTCAATGTGGCTAAAAATATTCTCAGTTGATACACAGCCAAAGAAAAAGCAAAGAATCACAACAAACTATAATATCCCCAATGCCCATAGAATCAAAATGTTCTAGTTGCTCAGGGAAAAAAATTCAATTTAAGCCCTAAGGCCAAAGAAAAATTCTTCCCTAGGCCCGCATAAAGGAGACACTGCTAGCCATGATGAGTAACACTTTCAGCAATATTCTTACAGGAGATAAAAAGAGAATTTTTCATACAATCTCTCCATGGTGTCTCAATGCAAGCTACCAAAGCATAGTCCAGTAAAAGTAATTCTGATAAATAAGATGTAGATTGCAGGGGATCTGACTTAATCCCAGAATGAAATTTAAGTTATCTGAATGACTAGTTGTTGCATAATGTAGAAAGATAAAAATCAAAAAGCAAATCTAAGAATTGATTGATTTTCATGGGCCTCTCATAATCTAGTTTGACAATCTTTTCTGACTTCTGATACAAACATGAATTTCTCATTAATTCATAATTACCCAAAATTTACCAAATAGTCCATACCAACTCTATTTTCTTCCACTTTGTCTTTGAAGTATGAACAACTTTCAAACTCAGGTTGTTTTAGTTGTATTTTATGTTTGTTTTGTAGCTCCGGGTGTCTTCTCAGGTTGGACACTCACCCATCCCAACAGCTTCTAAAAAGTGTTCAAGCATTATTGCCTTCTAAAAGAGCAACCATGGAAGTCCGTGGTCAAGACTGCTCATGGAAAGTCAAGAGAAAGCATCCATGAATGGAAAAATGGGCCTAGGAATCCAGGTGCAGGTACAGGAAGGCTGCTCCAGTGGTAGTCCCATAATACCTGCAAGCTTCAGATCTGGACCTGGTTATCAGGTCTCACCGTAGAGCAGAACTATTGCCTCATGTAGTAATAGAAATTACTGCTTGGTGCTGACTTGACTTAATTATAATTCACAATAAACCCACAGTGCTATGAGCCAATAGCTTCTTCTGCCTGGACTAGAGATAACCAAATACTGGGTGCATGTCCATGAGACTCATGGGGACAGCCTCTATGTTATCTTCCCCTTCACCTTGGATTTTCTCTGGATCAGGACCCGTACTTTCCCCCTTTAGTCCTGTCTCAGACAGAGAATTACTTTGTCTTTTTGTAAACTAATTACTCCACTTGTTATCTTGATGCCTTTTGTCTATCCATTCTCTTCGTCCATCAATCATCCCTGTTCTTCATCTTCAACCCTTCACTTTCCTTCTTCTGATTCTGTCCTTCCAACTACAAACATATCTCTATATTCCTTTTTTTTAAGCAACAGAAATCTTTTTTTAAAGATTTTATTTATTTATTTAAGAGAGAGACAGTGAGAGAGAGCATGAACAAGGAGAAGGTCAAAGGGAGAAGCAGACTCCCCATGGAGCTGGGAGCCCAATGCGGGACTCGATCCCGGAACTCCAGGATCATGACCTGAACCTAAGGCAGTCATCCAACCAACTGAGCCACCCAGGTGTCCCAATATCGCTATATTCCTAATCCTAAAACAAATCCTTCCCTTGCTCCTCCCTTCACATAAGCTACTGTCTAATGTCTTCCCTTTAATAGAGAACTCCTAAAAATAATAGACTGTGGTGAAATACTTCACTTATAACATCCTTTACCCTCACTTCAGCTTACTTTCCATTGCTTTGAAAAATAAGATCTTCACCTAATACTCCACTATATCTTGCTTTTTTTTTTTTTTTTTTTTTTTTTTTAGATTTTATTTATTTGACAGACAGAAATCAGGCAGAGAGAGGGGAGGAAGCAGGCTCCTTGCTGAGCAGAGAGCCTGATGCGGGGCTCGATCCCAGGATCCCGGGGTCATGACCTGAGCCGAAGGCAGAGGCTTTAACCCACTGAGCCACCCAGGCGCCCCCACTATATCTTGCTTTTTAGAATGACTTCAATAAACTAATTATCCATATCTATTGCTTTTTTTTTTTACATTCTTATCTTCCCCTTTCCACACTATTTGACATTGTTGATCACTGTGAAATTCTCTCCACCTTTGATGTCAATGATTATACTTTACTCTTCTTGTTCTTATTGTAACTTCTATTTCTTTGACAAATTATTGTTTCCGTACCTTCTCGTATGTACACAGACACACAAATACACACATTTATATACACATGTGCACAACAGGTGTTCGTGGAAGAAGGATGCCATGACTACTCTTGCCCTCAACTGAAAATGACTAGTCAGAAAGTCGCAGCTAAGTTAGGACAGTAAGGGAAGATGAGCCAGTCATGCCATTAGAATATAGGCACCTCAATACCCCAATTTCTGTTCCTAGGTCCTTTCTCATCTCACTGTGGCTATTACATTAATCATAATTTCTACCTAAATGACATCCACATTCATTCACATTTAGCCCTGATTTTTTTCTATCCAGACTCAAGCCAGAATAACCACCTGCCTGCCTATAGTATATGACTATGCTGATGACCTTTCCAATGCGTCATGTCCAAAGTCAAGTCTGTCAACTCACCCACAACACCCAGTACCTAGCATGATGCCTTGTAAAAAAAAAAAAAAGTCTGTTTAATTTTTGTGTATATTTTTAAGAGCCTAAACAATGATATACTGTTTTAATAAAACTAGGTCTTAAAGCATATTTGTGCATAAATATTGTGACTGGCCTCATTTTTATTTTTATTTTTATTTTTTAAAGAGATCACAAGTAGGCAGAGAGGCAGGCAGAGAGAGGAGGAAGCAGGATCCCCGCTGAGCAGAGAGCCCAATGTGGGGCTCATTCCAAGACCCTGGGATCATGACCCGAGCTGAAAGCAGAGGCTTAACCCACTGAGCCACCCAGGCGTCCTCTGGCCCCATTTTTAAAGTCATGTGGAGGTTTTACTGCTAAGCTACACTGAGTGACAGGAGCCTAAGGCACTTCTGGTTCTTTCCATTATGTCTCAAATATACAATTTTCAGACCCCTTGACAGCACATTTGTCCCTCTCTGGTCAAAGTCTGTCTTGTTAATAATTTTCTTTTAAAAAAATATGACTCCTGGAATTGTCAAAATGAGTTCAGCACTGTTGTGTAACTCCCCAAGTTTTTAGACACAGCTAAACCTAATAACCATTTCAACCTGCTATGTGGCTGCTGGCTTCAATTTTAAGTAATAGCTAAAGCAGCATGGGCCATGTGTGTGTGTGCGTGTGTGTGCGTGTGTGTGTGTGTGTGTGTGTGTGTGTAAGAGAAAGTGGTAGAAGAATAAGCAGTGAAATTTGCTTTTTGTATGTAACTTACCTCACAGTGCCCTTCCATCATCAAATACAGCATCTGAAAATGAATCCATTGTTTTGTGAAAATAGTTTTGGGGGTAGAAATAGGTCTTTAGCTGCATGGATGCTCTGATATGATCCAGTGATTAGATTACAGATGGACAAACACATAAACACTAAATAAAAAATATGTGAAATTCATGTCCTAGGATTTATTCATGAGCCTATGAAAACTTGAAGACTTATGTGAAGATATGCATATTTATGAAGCTGAAAACAATGGCACATTATTATTTCTAACCTACAGGCCTCTTGCTTTTATGTGTGCATAAAATGACTAATTTTGAAATGCAATATTTTTTACCTGCATCTGTCTTCTTAGATGATGGGTGAAAGAGAAATCCCCAAAGTCATATAGATTCATTTGAAGTCATAAAGTTAAGATAGAATTCAAGACCTTATCTTACTATTGGATATTGCCCAATTCTTTGCTGTTTGCTTTATTAAAGAGTTTAATGACTTTGAGTGATCTAACATCTCACTAAAAGCAACTAATGCCTTTATTAGCCACATAAAGAACAGAGTCTACACAGACACAGCAAAAATTGTGTCTTGTATTATTCCACAGTTACTTAGTGAGGTGAGGAAAAAGTGGAACTGATTTCTCGTGTTGAACATCAGAAAGAAAAAAGCAGGAGAAATTAACATTTTTGAGTGTTCCTATGGGACAGGCTGTATATTAATTCACTTTAATCTCATAAAAATCCATCAAAATGGATAATGCTAATATTCCCATTGCACAGGTGAGGAAACTTGGACCCAGAACAGTCCCACTGCTACTTAATAGTGGAGTCAGATTTCAACTGAGGGAAAAAAATTTCTGGAGTTAACATTTAACTCTTGTTATATAACTTTGTTATGTTCACTGTTTCCAAAATAGACACAAGTAGCATTTTAATTTGGTGACAATGTTATATGTATTTAATTCTGCCATCAATTCATTCAATTGTCTTCATAATTCTGCTTCAAACTTTAGCAACTTAGTATTCACTATGTGAAAAGTCCAAGGTACAAAGCGCCAACATTTGGGTTTTCCCAGTACCCACACAGCCCACAAAATTCTTTTAAGGAAAATACCTCAAATTTTTTTGGAAACTGACATGAGCATCCCAATCCATTGATCTGAAACTAAAGTGATTATTTTGCAGCATGACCCAGTAAGCAGCCACAGTTTATTCCTAGGAGAATACATGACTAAACTGAACCAGATGATCCCTGCCTTGGGAACTTGGGGAGAGGGAGTCTCCCTGGATGCTTCAGTTACAACATATAAAATGTGAACACTTTTTGAAAGTTGTGCTTTGCTGTGTGGACCTGGGGGCAGCACAAGGAAAGAAAAATGTACCTCCATGGGGAAAAGCCAGATACAAGACACAAAGGAGTATCCCAGGCTTTTCATAAGAACCCCAATCTTGTAGCCTATTTCTGGAGCCCACTGGACTTTATGCCTTTTGGTTCCATAATACATTTTGGTGTCCATAGATGCTTTGGGATACCCTTCTGGTATCCTTTCTCTTTTTGTTTCAACCAGTTCTAATTGTGTTTCTATTGCTTGCAACCACAAAAATCCTGATGAGTTTCAAAAACAAAACAAAACATTACATTTAGAAAAGGTATGGTTTTTTTTATATACTCATTATATTTAATTAAATAGACATGGAAAGCACTTAAAAAGTTTTTGCTGAAACATTCAGTAAAAATTTTACCAGCTACATCCATCTTTTTTTTTCTTTTAAATATTTTCTTTTATTCTTTTATTAACATATAATGTATTATTTGCCCCAGGGGTACAGGTCTGTGAATGGCCAGGTTTACACACTTCACAGCACTCACCATAGCACATACCTTCCCCATCTTTGAAGGTTAACCCTTCGAAAGGATAGATGAGAAAGAATAATTGAATTTTACTGGGCCAGGCTTATCAATAAAACTAGTCATTTAGAATTCTACTTGCCTGAGGACACATAGCTTTTGAATGTTTATTATCTAGGGTCATGAAATAAAGCTTCCAGCATGTCAAAAGAATGCTGAATATACCATGTTTCTTTTGACCTCTATTTGCTGCTCCTGGGTCAGAATGTTACCTGCCTTGGGCAACTTTGCAGCCAGTTTGTGAGGCTGTTACCAGCCAGAGGCACTGGGACACAGGATGGGAGCCAGGCTCTGTGTGGGCAGAATAATGGAACTTGAAGATAAATGAAAGTCTGCACCCACTTTAAAAAATTGCCCTCAGATACTTTCCCTAGTGAGAATGTTTGAGTGAGGAAAAGGAAAAACAAAACCTTGAAACCATTCCCCCACTGTCCAACTATTTTAGTCAAATGTGAAGTCAGGAGTGGAGATAGGCATGGAATTAAAATGGTATAATGAAAATGAGCAGTGACTAACACAGTACATTGACTGGGTAGTAAAAAATTAAATCAGAGCCAAAGCTGTGGCATTAGTACAGCCTGTATTTTATTTAGCTGGACTGTTCTCAAGTTAGGTGGTCCTTTATTATCAGAAGTCAGGTGGCTGGGGTATAATATTGGTGTTTCATTTAGTGAGAGTATTTACTCTGTGATAGCTAATGAGTGCACAGTGTTTGAGAGGAAAAAAGAATAGAGAAGAATTATCATGGATCATCTGAGTTAATGTTCAAAAGAAATTGCTTCAGTTATAGTTTGGCAGAATAGCAAATGGTTCTCTCAAATACTTGAGAAAAATCACTTGCTACTTAATTTTAGAGGTCCTCCTTGTTTTGTCAGGGCTCCTGATAGTCACTTCTCTACCTAGCTGTAGATACAGATCCAGCAAATACTAACTGAATACTGACTATGTATTTATAAGAAAAATATGATGGAAAGATCTTTGGAATCAGATGAGCTTTGTTGTAAATCACAGATCATTCCCAGTTTGGTCCATGAATATAATACATTGAAGTTAATTTTCTCATTGTTGTTAAAACACTGACTTCATTTCTTCATTCCTAACACCTTTGGTCCTCAAGGCCAGTGTACTGGGGCAAGGGATGTGTACCAGAAGGAGAGAAAGGCTTTCAGATGTCAAAGGGGAGCTATTATGGGTCTATTCCAAATGACTGCAAAAGGGGCAGAGGAATAAAAGCAGCCAGAATCTGGAAGTCAAGGCCAGATTCCCAGAGCTGAAGAGTATGCACCAGAATACATTCCCATGTTTGAGAGAGCTGCAGGACAGGCAATCCAGAGGGTGTTCTAAGAGCCCGACAAAATGCCCCCAAGAGAATCAGCTGCCCCCTGGCCCCAAGAACCCAAGTCAGTCTGGAACAAGTTCAAGCAGTACTTGTCTTACTCTCTCCTCAACGCCAAGTGTCAGAAAGTACGTGGCAGGTCAGGGCAAGGAGACCAAGAGCAAAGTAGAAAAATAGGAAGAGGCATTATCATAACTACATCTTCCATTATTGCCTTCCAGCAGCAAGAGATGGGAAGAACCCGAAGCGAAGAATTGTGGTTATCTGGGAGTAGCAACCTAATTTCTTTCTCTCTTATTTTTTTAAGGTTTATTTACTTATTTGAGAGAGAGAGAGAGAGAGAGAGAGAATAAATGGGAGGAGGGGCAGAGGGAGAGGGAGAGAAAGAATCTCAAGCAGATTCTGCTCTGAGCACGGAGCTCAACTTGAGGCTTGATCCCATGACACTGAGCTCATGACCTGAGCTGAAATCAGGAGTTGGACACTTAACCCACTGAGCCACCCAGGTGCCCCGCAACCCAATTTCTGAATGAGAAAGAGTATATTGCTCCTTGCAGTGACCTAGGACTCAGTTACCTGTAAATGAACAGAAAAGCCAGGAGGACTGTAAACGATTTCAGCTTGAGACTGGGGATGAATATATTTTATGAAGTGGCGATGGGAGACAAAAACAAAACATTTATTTTAATTACATCTTGAGTTTTTCTTGTTCATTAACTTGGTAGAATAACTGAACCATTATTATTTTCCAGGCATTATACTATTAAGTGCTGTTCATGCATTATCTCATTTTATTTTAACTCTCACATCAAATATACAAATTAGATATAATTGTCTCTCTTTTGAAAATGAGAAAAATGGAGCTTGGAGAAGTTCAGTATTTTGCCCAAGGTCACATATCTAGTAAGTGGAGAAGCAGAGAAAATAGCTAGGTCTGTCTGATTCATGAGTCCATGTTCTGGATGACTCCGCTTTTAACCCCTACCCTGTGCTGCTAGCACAAAGAAACTATTCATAATTCAGTAAAAAGAGTTTGAGATAAAGATCCTTTATGAAACAGCATGTAAAACATCCCAGTTTTGTAAGAAAAAAATGTATTTCTGTATGTATTTAGAAGAATGTGTGTGATAACTGTGTGAAATATTTTTAAAGTCTAGAAAAATACCATGATTTTTCTGCACCTGGTTGTAGGTTTTTCCTTCAATTTGCTTACCTTTGTTTCTGACTTTTCTACTACTCTTGCTTTCCTAAAATGATCATAATCATTTATTCTTTTATTAATTAAAAAATATACCTCTTCTGGGGCGCCTGGGTGGCTCAGTGGGTTAAAGCCTCTGTCTTCGGCTCAGGTCATGATCTCAGGATCCTGGGATAGACTCTGCTCAGCAGGGAGCCTGCTTCCCCCTCTTTCCTCTCTCTCTGCCTGCGTCTCTGCCTACTTGTGATCTCTGCCTGTCAAATAAATAAATAAAATCTTTAAATATATATATATATACACACACACACACACACACACACACATACACACACACACACCCATCTGTGTCTTGTGTTTTATTTTCTTGGGTTTCATTATGTGACTGTTTCTTTACGTTAATTTCAGCATTTCGATCACCCAATTTGGTTTAAATCAGTAAGTTCTGCCCTCCTAAGCAGTTCAGATCCTCCTAGTTCCCATGTGTACAGATGGTGCCAAGTGCTTCAAGGTAAGGGAGCCCTCTCAGCCAGGGATACTCGATTACTTCAGAGCTTATTGCACAACATACTCACATTGATTACTTCCTATCTGCATATTCCTATTAAGAATACAATGAACCTGCATGACTCCATGGATACCACATTCAGGGAAGGAAGAATGAAAAAATAGAAACTAGATCACTGATTGCCAGAGTCCACGGGTGGGGGGAAGGGTTGGCTACAAACAGGCAGGGGGTCACTTGGTGGAGGGATAAGAAAATTGTTCCATAAGGTCATTGCAGACTGTGTAGTTTGTTGAAACCTGCAGAACTGGACACTAAAAAGAAGAAATTTTTCAGTAAGTTATATTGTAACTTAGTAGAAACAAAACAAAACAAAAACAAAAAACTGGAAAGAACTATAATATAAAACTTGACATGCCCGTATCAGTTTTCCTTCTTATTCATATGAAGGAATATTATTCAGTACAATATAATATTCAGTATAAGATCTTATGGGTCAAACCCGCTTCTTATCAACACCACTACAATTAATTATTCTTTGGGTCTCCTTTCTTTTCTCGCAGTTCAGCAAGTTCCTTAAGGAAAACCATTGAGTCCCCATACAAATGAAGGCATTGCCTCCTTCTCCTGAGCCCCATGTATTTTGGACCAGTGAGTAACTTAACTCTACATTTTAAATAACACAGTCTTTAAATTCCATTTGAGGAAAAACTTTTTCTTAAAAAATGCTTAAGAGCATTATTTTATTTATTCTGGAAGACATCTAGAACAGTGGTTTTTGACCATGGCTACGCAATGGAACTACTTGAGGAGCTTTATAAAAGTTACTGGATCTACCATTCCACTTATTCAGACACATTATCTGGGTGCAGACAAGGAACAAAGATTTTTAAATATTCCCAAATTATTCAATTTCTAATTCTTGTCAAAGTTGAGGTTCAGTTTTTAGAATAGACTCTTCCTTTTCCCAAAGAAACTTCCTCTTTCGTAACTATTCTTAAAGAAGGAAATGCTTATTTTTAGTATATAAAACATGTGTGTGCACCGAAAGCCATTATTGTGATTTCCTTTAGTTGCTGAAGTGATTTTGAGATTGTCTTAATGACTAATGATGGTTCATTGCATTTCCTGCATTTCCTTTCCAGGGGGTAATTGTAGCTTCACAAAGGTCTCAGCAGTATCTTACCTTGTCATCCAGGCTGGTAGCGGAAATGACAGGGGTAGGAGAATCAGATCATCCCGTTTTTCAAATTGTAGTTGGTTAGTAGCTACCTACTCCATCTGTGCATAAGGAGAAACATCATGCCACGTGAAGACGATTACAAAATCTATCTTAAAAGGGAAGGAAAATCAACTCACAGGTGGGAATGAAAATGAAATCTGAATAACTAGGACAGCTCAAATTCACAAGAGGGAAGATATCCAATTGCATTTTACTTAGGAAAATAAATTTTGTGGGTAGTGTCCAGTCCAGAATCATGTCTGGTCTTTCCTGACCAAACTCCCTGAGGGCACAGCAGATACCCAATCCTTCTAGGCAAATGAAGCTGGTGAGAATGTATTACACACTTTTAATATTTACTGATTGTAGGTCTCTACTAGAAATGGTAAAATTCTGGCCTGGACATCAAAAGATCTATGTAATGCTCCCACTCCAACTTCCTGGGTGAATTCAGTGATTTAAACCATTTTGACCTTCAACTTTCACATCTATTAAATGGCTGTAAGAGGTACACTATGTAGATAAGTATCATTTGGATAATTATATCAGTGCTCTAAAGTAAAGGCATTATCACCTAAATACTGACCTCTTATCTTAATTCACAGAGGACATAATAAAATCTAGAATCTACGGCGCAACTCTATAACCTTCCTGTTTCCTTGTGCAGAAGCCCCATTCCCAACACTGGTGTTATTTAGGTGGGACTAGCTCATTCTAATCAGACAAGACTTAAGTCTCATTCACTATAAACCTGGAACTGTAGATTCTGCTATGCCCTGAGCCTCAACTCTCTTAACTTCATTATCTCTGGCCTTTTCTCCCTATTCCTTAGTCCCTGTTCTCGTATTTCAAACTCTAACCTAATTCCTTTCAACTGTCTGTACTATTTTGCTCTCACTAGTTCTCCAGGTTTCTAAAGTCTTGGTCCTGAAACTATGTGACCCAATATCCTCGATTTCTGTCTGTCCTGTGACTGGAACCTCCCAGTCTTCATAAGCAAGGTTTCCTTCACTCTGAGCGGACCTGCCGAGACTCCCCATCTTACCTCACAGACTCTGAGAACAGATATGGATCACTGAGATTTTCAGTGGGCTGAGATCTGTGTGTGCCAAGCACTTTGGAAGAGAGATATTATTTGTCATTGTAATTTTGATAATGGAAACTAGGGCTTGGAAACCAATATTTGTGTTTGACAATGGTTTGTTGGATGAATGTAACTCAGAAGAGTCCATGAGTTTTGTGATATTTCTAACCCAACCCAGTACAATACAAAATAAACCATTGAATATGAAATCCAGAAACCCTCTACCAAAGTGAGGTCAGTCTTTTTATTAGTTTCATAAAATCATTAGTCAGAATTAAAGAAACTTTGGGGTTATCACAAGATTGTCATCTGACCTCTCTGAAGTATCACTGAAAGAGGGAATAATCAAGCAAAACTCAAAAACTCCTGGCACTAACTCAGTATTTTTAAAAAGTGTCTTTATGGAGAATTTTAAAGGTATTTAATTATTTTCTATTTAAAATTGTCTTCCATTTTGACTGAGTTACAATCATATACTTAGGACAAATGAATTAGCCTTAGTCATTTCTGTGTTCCCATGGCCTATGCAGTTATTCATTTATTTACTACATATTTACGGAATGCCTACAATGCAGCATGAATTGTTATGGTTGGGAGTGCAATCATGAGGAAAACAGACATGATTATAATCCTTACGGCACTTAAATTCAGTAAAAGAGAGGTACAAAAATTAAAATAATTTTAGGTAAAGAAAAATGACAATGAAAAAATAAACAGGTGCTAGGGCAACTGACTGGCTCAGTCAGTAGAACATGCAACTCTTGATTGGGGTCATGAGCTCAAGCCCCACACTGGGTATGGAGCCTACTTTAAAAAATTAAAAAAAAAAAAATAAACAAGATGCTTTAATAGAAATACTGGGTTAGAAATATACCTTAAGTGGAATTATCATGGGAGGCATCTCCAGGACAGAGGCATTTAAACTGAGACCAGAAAAGTGGGAAATATCCAGTAGTGCCATGTGAAATGTATGGGTGCTGGGAGAAGAGTGACCCTGGTTTGAGAGCTCTGCAGATGTAAAAATAATACAGCAGCAAAGAGATTGGCATGTTTCAGCAATGGGCAGATGGTACTGTGATTAGAATAGAATGAACAAGTGGGAATTTGGCCTAATATGAGGCTGGAGAATGAAAAGGATCAGGACATGTGGGACCTTAGAGGTCATGCAATGAAGTTTGGATTTCATTATTTGTAAAGATTTATCTATTTATTTGAGAGACAGAAAAGGAGGGGGGAAGAGAGAGAGAGGATGTTTATGAACAGGGAGAGGGGCGGAGGGAGAGGGAGAGAATGAATCCTCAAGCAGACTCCCCACTGAGTGCAGAGCCTGATGTGGAGCTCAATCCCAGGACCCCAAGATCATGACATGAGCTGAAATCAAGTGTCAGCCACTTATCTGACTGAGCCCCCCAGGTGCCCTGAGTTTGGATTTCATTTTAAGCTTGCTGGGAATCTGAGAATTCACTTATGATGGCCAATTCTATGTGCCAACTTGAGTGGTTCGTTGAGCGCCCAGATATTTGGTTAAACATTATTCTGAGTGTGTCTGTGAGGGTGTTTTGGATGAGATTGACATTTAAATCAGTACTGTGACTAGTCAGATTGCCCTCCTTATTGTGGGTGGGTCTCTTCTAATCAGTTGAAGACCTGCATAGACTCCAAAGTCAGAGATCATTTTTCCTGCTTGACTGCCTTCAAACTGGGACATTGGGTTTTTTTCCTGCCTTCAGTCTTAAACAGAAACATTGGTTCTTCCCAGGTTTCAAGTCCACTGGCATTTGGATAGGCACTACACCTGCAGTTCTACAGAGTCTCCAACTTGCTGACTCACCCTGCAGATCCTGGGACTTGCCAGCCTCCATAATCATATGAGCCAATTTCTTATAATAAATCTCTTTTACACACACACACACACACACACACACACACACACACACACACATCCTATTAGTTCTGTGTCC
This sequence comes from Mellivora capensis, assembly GCA_004024625.1. Lineage (NCBI taxonomy): Eukaryota > Metazoa > Chordata > Mammalia > Carnivora > Mustelidae > Mellivora > Mellivora capensis. The sequence continues at coordinate 218,408 of PISX010000712.1, read as the reverse complement.
CCGAAGAACCCTGACAGCAGAGCAGTGACCATTTTCTTAAGCAGAGGACTGACACAATCCAATTTTATTTTAAAGACACCACTGATTACTGTGTGGGGAATGGCAGTAGATTGAAGGAAGATAGTGGCAAATATGTTTTTGTTTCTAAATATTTTTCAGTTCTCCCTGTAAAAGAATATACCTTTTTTCCCCTTGGAATCTTGACCTTATCACTTTCTTTGTCTAATAAAGTATGAGCAGAATAATCAATGCCACATTGGAATGGAAGTTCTAAGAGCCATTTTGCAGTTTTTCCATTATTCTTTTCTCTTGGCCACGAGAGCAGTGTGTCCCAAATAGGAGTTTTTCCTTCAGCCTAGATCCTTGAGTAAAGAAGATACATGGAGCAGAGCCACAGCCAATATGCATTGTGAGCCAGAAACAAACCCTTACCAATGTAAGCTCCTATGATTGGGGCTTGCTTGGTGCTATAGCGTAAGTTGTAAACTGCCTCATATAGAGAAGTTAGAAGGCTGTTGCATTTGTCCAGGTGAGGGAAGCTGGCAACTTAAATACAAATAGTAGCAGCAAAGGTAAAGATGAATGAAGGGCCTTGGGGTAGTTTGCATATTATGATGGTTAATTCTATATGTCAGTGTGGCTGGGCTATGTTGCCCAGTTGTTTGGTCTGAGGGATTTGTGAATGTGGTTAAAATCTGTAATCACTTGACTCTAAGTAAAGTGATTAACCTTTAAAATGTGGGTGAGCCTCATGTAGCTGAAGGCCTTAAGAGCAAATATGTGAGATTTCTCAGAGAAGGAGGAATTCTGCCTTGAGACTGTTAAAGAAATCCTGCCTGGATTTCCAGCCTGCTGATTTACCCTGTGGATTTTGGACTTGTCAGCTTCCAATATCATGTGAGCCAATTCCTTAAAATAAATCTCAGTTTCTCTCTCTCTTTCCCTCTTTCTGCCCTGTTCTCCCTCTCTCTCCCCCTCTCTCTGTCTCTCTGTTTCTCTCTCCCTCCTTGTATGTATGGAGAACCCAGGGCAGATAAATGACTGATAGGGATCCAGGGTTCATGGACTGGTTTGTGATGGGGCTATGGGGAGCTAAGCCCCTTAAGGTCTTGCCTGTGCACCTGGGTGGCTGGGTACATCACACGTGACCTATGTCTCTGAATGGAGGCTGCAATCAGTAGAAAAAAATTGAATCTCCAATTCAAAAAGAATCTCAAACATTTTTGGAAGTTTGGACAGCCACTGGAATTTCATAGATAAAAATTTTAAAAGTCATCAAAGTATTATTGATTTTGCTGGGCTTTATGGAAAATAAAAAAATTTGTACAGGAACTATGAGGAGCTGTCAAGAAAGTCCTGTGCAATTAAACAGTCCCTGAAACGGGCTATTGATTTTCCACATTGTTCAGCAAGGCACATTGAGAGCTAGTCACTGGCATTCTAGTCACCTTAAAATGCTACTGTGAAAAAAAAATGGTAAAGGTGGAAGAAAGCTCCTAAAATGTGCTGAGTTTCAGAAATTGCATGCAGAACAGTTACTTGTCCCCTGTCCTGCACACCATCAGCCAGGCAGGCCACAGACAGAGAAAGCCAAGACCTGCGAATATGATTTACAGCCTGTGGGGGCTGCAGGAATAAAATTTTTTTTTTTAAGATTTTATTTATTTGATAGAGAGAGATCACAAGTAGAGAGGCAGGCAGAGAGAGACTGAGAAGCAGGCTCCCTGCTGAGCAGAGAGCCCGATGTGGGGCTCGATCCCAGGACCCTGGGACCATGACCTGAGCCAAAGGCTGAGGCTTAACCCACTGAGCCACCCAGGCACCCCTGCAGGAATAAAATATTAAGAATGCCTCCCAGAGCTCCCACCGGGGTGATCCTTCATTACAAGCAGACAGTATAAACCAGCAGCCTTCACACAACCAGCACGTGCAATGCTAAGGGCCTGGTCACAAAGCAGGACCAAGAGACCACCAAGAGGTCACGAATGGGAAATCACAGGGCTCAAGAACTCGATCTGCTCCTGCAGTCCTAGCTAGGAATCACATTTCTCGGCCCTGAAGACAGGTCCACACGTACTAACCAGTTGGGGAAGATTTCTCATTACAGTCCAGGGACTGCAGGCAAAGGAACAAACACAAATTTTTCTCTTGAAAGGTCTACCTGTATTTATAATTTTAAGTATAAGATAATGATAATTAGAGTCTAATTTTTCATATTCACTTTAGGGTCTCCTGCTAATTTCTCCTTTTTGTTTGTTACCTTAAATCTTTTTAAGAGGTAAGTTCCCTGTGGCATCCCCCTGACTTTTTTTTTCTTTCTTTCTTTTATTTTTTTTCTTAATGAATGAAGACCTCTCTCTTTTTTTTTTAAGATTTTATTAATTTATTTGACAGAGACAGAGACAGAGAGAGAGGGAACACAGGCAGGCGGAGTGGGAGAGGTAGGAGCAGACTTCCTGCTGAGCAGGGAGCTGGATGGGGGGCTCGATCCCAGGACCCTGAGATCCTGACCTGAGCTGAAGGCAGATGCTTAACAACTGAGCCATCCAGGCACCCCTCTTTTATCTTTTTTTAACTGAGTTGCAGTTTTATGTTTTTGTTTTGACTGTTCATCAGTTACCAGGAACCTCATCAGTAGAAAAGATTAGGATTTTTTTTCTCAGACACGTACTCACTTCTGCTGGTGAAAAGTGGTATTAATGATTTTAAAGAGCAGGGATTGCATTCGTGACTTTTTTGAAAACATGGAATGCGCAAGGATTCTAGGTTTATTGAAAAAGACAACTTTTATAGCAGGAATTAGATACCGGTTGCCATGGCCTCTCCTTGAACCCCAATTTTTCTTCCCCCCCCAATTCCAATTTTGCGCGCACTCTTTTCCCTCTTGATGAGAGCTTCACGGTTCATCCTGGGGGCCTGGAGCCATGCTCCTGACAATCTCAGGGTACGGAAGCATGGACAGAACAATGGTGCCAGGACAAGTCGAAACAGTACCCCATTTATCATTTCCTTCCCCACACCTTCAAGATTCAATAGTGTACATATATTCCAACTAGCATTTATCTACCCCTTTCCAACGCCTGCTGCCCAACCCCTCAAAGGCTGAAATAACTCTAGAAGTTTGGAAGTAGAAGCTAAGAATCACCAAGGATGGACCATATGTGGGAATTTTGGATGCTACTTTCCTCACCTCTGCTGGCCCCAGATCTTTCCAGTGATCCCCCTTAGATTCCTGGAAGAGCGGACTCAGGCAAAACCCAAGCCAAAGGGTCACATTTATGCAATGCTCATACCCCACAACATCTTTGAATATTTTCATCAGTCTGAAAGAAGAATCTTCAAAACTTCAAAACCCTCTTTTCCTCAGTGCTTCATTCACTGTCTCCAGCTGCACAACCACCAGACGCCCCAACTCTTCCTGAGCTAAGGAGCCCCACTCTCCTGAAGTGTGGTGTCCCTGTGTGCCACACAGGGGAGAAGCAAAAAAGTGCATAGGTGGAAGAATTCCTTTATTTTTCTGCTCCACTGCTCTCATGACTTCCCATCTCCCCACTGAAGAGGGGCCTTCTTTTTTCCTGATGGGTCCTCCACCGAGGTGGTTACATAGTGGGGGAAATGGTTTTTAAATCCTGTGCCCAACATCAGAGGATTGAAGCCCAGCACAGTAGTTTGGGAGGTTAGTTTTTATTCCCATCATGTTATAATCACCCAACCATATTCTACACAAAGAAGGTGCTAGCAGGAATAGGCCCTTTCCCTGTCTCGTTTCTTTGCCCCAAGATAGGCATTTTGAGAATAAATTTGAACGTGGCAGCTCAGCCATCATGAACTTAGAGGTTTCAACCTGTTTCTGAATTCTAGAGGAAATATTGAATTGATATGTAAAATGTTCAGTGGTGAACAAGGCGGGTAGGAAGAGAATTCTAGAACATTGATTTGCTTTCAATTGTGCCATTCACCTTCATATATGCTATCTCATTAATCTAAAACCTGTCCTGTAAATCAAGAATTACTATTCCATTTTTGTATTTGAGTAAATTTTGGCTGAATGGTTAAGTGACTTGCTTAAATTTAACTCAATGTCATGTGAATAAGATTTACTTCTAAATGTTTATTATTTCTGGTTGAACACACTGTCTTTCAAAAACAGGGCAAAGCAAAGAAGGACAGGAAATATATAAAAGTCGGGGAAATTAACAGCCTTTTTATCAGTAACGTAGGCAACTCTGCAAGTGATTTCATTGGCTCTGGCAATATCCAGATGATACTGACAAAAATCCCTCCACTTTGATATAATCTCTTAAGCTGAGACATGTTTCCTGTTAGAGAAATAGTACAAAAAGAAAAGAATATAGTTGAACAATTCTTTATCATTTATACTTTTAGTGAAGAAGCTCTTGATCTTTTTGGAAAGAACTACTGCTATTTTCTTCCAAAGTGCCAGAAACCTGGGACATTTGGAACTCCTTTGCTAGAATTGTGTTCAAGGCCAATTTGTTGACCACATAAGGATATCTGTTTCCTTGCATACATTCACATTTTTTTAACCCAATTTGCCTATCTACTTTTTTTATTGGGCTCTAAGTAGCTTTTAGTTATCACCAAAAGTGAAATTCAGTATTAAAGGTTAAAGATTGGTTACTGCAGAAGATAGTCCACAAAATGTGTATTCAATCCCAAAGACAATTCTGGAAATATTTCGAACAAAAACAGTGAAACTAGAGGAATTCTATGACTTCCAAAGAGTTTATTTTTGAAGGGGTCCAAACTGCCCCGAATATAAAAGTTAGGGTATGTTTATTATCACTTGCATTACCTTCCTGTAGCATAAAAATTAAAGAAATAAATTTTAAAACCCTCTCCCTTCTTAGATTTAGAAATCTGGGCAGAACACGGCATATGAACCCTGTAATTCACAGAGGTACTTGGAGCATTACTTTTTTGCATTATGAGTATGACCTTTGTCAGTGACATAAGATAAATGAATGTATGTATTCAGAGGAGTCTTGAAAGAGTAGGGGAGAACACTGTGCAATATGTAAAAAAAAAAAAAAAATCCAAGGATAAAGCAATCAGAAGCTGCTAGAATCCCCACCTCCTGAGATCTGAAAAGCCCAGACAATTTCGCTCATCGGTTGCAGTAGGCATTGGCAACAAATAAAAACTGGAATTGGAATGTTCTGCCAAGTAACAGAACTAAGAAAGAGGAAAGGTGGTAAAAAAGAGAAAATAGATTGTACAAATGTGGCACGTGCTGGAAAAACTGTTCAGGGTGTTAAGGATAGAACACAGAAGCAAGAGATGGATGCCTCTGTCCCAGGACTGATTTTTAAAAGAAGATGGAAGGGGAGGAGGAGTGGGAGGGGGAAAGAAAGAAAAATAGAGTTTTTATCTGACAAGAGAACTTTGTGGAAACGGACAGGTGAAGCGATACGTATTTATCTCTTGGGTGGTTAATAATATGAACAATTGGAGCATATCTGCAGAGAACTTGCAGAACAAGTCTGTGTTGGGAGACAATTCTCTTTGGGTCTCTCCTATTTCTGCCGAAAGTCACGGACAGTCTTTCTTTCTGGAATCACTTTTCAACGATGTTTGTAAAGCAAACAACTTTGGAAAATCGAGTATCTCTGTCTGTGGTGGAAGACAGACTATTTTTGCTGTCCAGGGTAGTAAAGATGTTGTCTATGGGGCAAAGACTGAGCATTGTCTGTTGGCAGCTTCTTTAAAAGACTGTGTTTCCTCAGCTCACGTTCATCACCTGAGACACAGAATCACTGTGTGTGTTGCGTCCACGTGGGCTCCTCTGTGTGGCCCGATTGGGACCAGGTGGCAAAGGAAATTAACATGAACAGGAAGCCTATAAAGCCTGCTATGCCATGAGTAATAAGGTCCTTTGTCTCTGATACAAGGGTCCCATGTCTTCTGCTATTACCCATAAGATTATGACAAGCTACCTTTTTAGTTGGCAAGCAGGGTGAAATCTCAGACCTTTCACTGCTCTGGACAGTTTGAACTTCCAAAGAGAGAATCACATAGGACCTACTAATAATCTCTGTCAAACAACAATTTTTATCTCCGAAAAAAAATTAAAGCAGACATATATGTCAATGAGAAAAAGATAGATCCAAGTAGGAGGAGAAAAAAAAAAAAAGACTATCCAGCACAGAACCAAACCATATTTTAAATGACTTACCAATCAATAAATAAATATAGGTAGATAGATAGATAATGGGTAGGTGAGATAGATGATGGATATACAGAGCAAGAAAAACAGAGACACAGAGAGAAAGAGTAGAACGCAAATTTGTTGTATGAATGTGTATGTGTGTGTTTTCATATGTGATTATGGTTATTGAGCTCTGCATTAACATACAAGTTAAGAGCATGTGCACATAAAAATAAAATGCATGCTTCAAAATTTGTAGTTCAGAATTTGTATTTTAAAAAGGGTCCCTCAGGCAAGATACAGAGTATTTCTTCAAGGAGATGGGTTGAGGATGAAATAAATTGCTTTCTTCTTTATTTTTCTCTTTGATTTCTACCTTTGGTGAACCTTCAGGAGAAATGATGCTGTATGAAAATTAGGTCTAAAATTGGCTCATTCATTTCAATTTTATTGCTTGTTCCCTAAAAGAAAAATGGAAGAGCAATAAATGATCTCTTTCCTCAGCATTATCAATTTGTGTTCACTGTGCTTTATATCTCCCGTTCAGACATGGCTGTGTCCTGACCTTCCTTTTAATTTAGTCCCAACATATTTTTAGCATTTTATCTCATGGTCTGTCTCAAAAACTTTGGGAGCACCTTACAGCTTTCTGAGGTTACATTCCATGAAGATCTCAACCTCTTAGCTTGTTTGACACGCAGCACCCAAAACATTGAAAACTTTTGTTTCAGAGACTGCAGAAGTGTCCGTGTATTTCCCTCGGGCTTTGTTTCTTCAGGAAATGCGGCATCTCAACAACAACCTGGGTAAAGAAAATTGAAGCAAAATGTAGGTTTTTCTCTAATCCCTCACCGCCATTTGAGCAGCATGTACAAAGTAAGAAAACCTTAATCTCGCTTTAACTCCTGACTGCATGAAAGAGACTTCATTGGAGGGGTCTACATGAGATCAGAGCCTCAGAGGTGAGCTTCCCAAGACATAATTCCTCCCAAACCCCTAAAACCTTAAGTCATGCTCATTTGGGTTTATGACACAAATCCTTTCACTTGCCTTCATTCATTTTTTCCCTTATTAACACTAAGTCTAGCGGCAGATAAGGGGATTGGGATCTTTATCCTCAAGGTACAAAGGACTCCTCAAGAATGAGGGCCTGATAGTTCCTAACACTTCTTGTTTCAATTTTCATGCTTTAAGAACACTAACCTATTTCTATTTGCTGTTATGCACCACACCCCTACCCCATACTGTAACTTACCTTCATGACATAGCTTTAATTTCTTTTTTTAAAAAGATATAATTTATTTTATTTGAGAGAGAGAGAGCGAGCACAAGCCACGGGAACAACAGGCAGAGGGGGATGGAGAAGCAGATATTCCGATCAGCAGGTAGCTATGTAAGGCTCCGTTCCAGGACCCTGGGATCATGACCTAAGCTGAAGGCAGACACCTAACTGACTCAGCCACCCAGACACCCCAATGCTTTCTTTTTTTTTTTTTTAAGATTTTATTCATTTGACAGAGATCACAAGTAGGCAGAGAGAGGGAAGCAGGCTCCCTGCTGAGCAGAGAGCCTGACGTGGGGCTCAATCCAGGACTCTGAGATCATGACCTGACCAAAGGCAGAGGCTTAACCCACTGAGCCACCCAGGAACCCCTAGCTTTAATTTCGAAATTATTATTATTTTTTTTACTTTGCTTCTATTTCAAATGTATATTTAATCTCATTTCTAACATGAATTCTCTTAAAAAAAAAAAAAGTTTCTCTCTTTCACTTTTGACCTCATTACTTTTTATGTAACTTGGGGTCTAGTTCCATTTTCCAGTAGAAATACATATTTCTACAAAAGTGGTTGAAAGAAGAACTATTTTGCTGACTTGCTCAATAAGAAATGAAGTTGAAATAAAAATTGAACACAACAAAATCCCTTGGGAAGAAGGGTTTATTACCCCTGCCAGTCCTGACTCTCTCCCAAGAGTCCATTATTTTGCTCCTTAGAGTTGTCAGCTTTGGAAGCAAAACAAAACCACAGTGTCATTTCCAGACTTCACTAAGATCTAGGCAAGTGTCACCAGCATCTTATCTCCTCTTTGTAAGTTTCCAGTTCTCTCTATCCTTTGCTTTAAACCTGTCTCTTCATACTTGGGTGTCTCTGCTCCTTTTCCCAATCTTCTGAGTTCGTTTTTGTTCTCAGCACATTTGTCGGGCAGGTACACTTAAAGGCCCCTGATTTTCCTAAATGAGAAAACCTTTCCTTGATCCATATGCCAGCTTTATTACCTTCCCGAGCTTCTCTTTGGTGACATGTCCCTAAGGTATGTGAACTCCTTGGGGTCTGTCATTGCAATTTTATGTCAGAGAACGATTTTAAATACACATTGAAAGCATGCTTTTGGTTCTTTCTGACACTTCATCACCAAAATGTTTTCTTAAGTCACTAAAAAAATATATTGAGTATCTACCAGTGCTAGGTAAGTTGCTACACGCCGGCAACAGGGGGTTTCATTAGACATGGTGCCTGCTTTCTTTGAAGTTACATCTCAGAAATATTAATAGGTGTTTTCTTTTGTTGCATATAATTGGTTAATACTCAAGTTCTGAAATGTTAGATGCATTCATTTATTCGAATTCTTCCTCAAGTCTATATTGTAACTTTCACTGCATAATTTACATAAATAAAATATAAAACTCTCCATGGCTAAAATTAAAAAAAAAAAAAGAAAAAAAGAAAAGCCTAGATGGAAAGATGCAGACTTTTACCATAGATTTTATACTAGAAACTATTTAAGGAAGAATTATCTGAAAGTGGAAATGCAAGAGCTCTGAGCCATCAGTGAGAATATCGGACCCTGTCACCAAAAACCTACATGGTTTCAGAAAAGTCATTTAATCTTTTGAATTTCAGTGTCTTCCTCTATTAAGTGATGGGTGGGAATCAATGCTCTCTTAGCTCTCAGGTCAAAAATTCAATGCTTCTAAATGTAGATGTATTTCGGGTATGAAATACTATTCTAAACACAACTCTTATGGGAATTCAGTGCAATGTAAACATTCAGCCGGCAGACAGAAGAGTGTTCACTGGATAGAGAGACTGAAGGTTGCACTGAAGGTCCCACCATGAGCAGTGTAGGATGACCAGGCCTGCCTGTGGCTGGGAAATATGCAGGCTCAGTTGGCTCTGGGTCTCAACCCCGCCCCCCCCCACAGTGTCTCAGCAAGGTCAGGCTCAGTGCCAGCGGAATATTACTGGTCAGCTACAGCTTTTCTTCTGGATCCAGTGATAATCTTTCCAAACTTTTTTGCAAAATTAGACTGAAATGAAGTTTTGTTATTGGATATGCATGGCTATCAGGACTAGTAGTCAGATCAAGACAAAGAGGAATCCATATAATAATTATGTCCCCCCGTGATGAAAATGGATCTTTCCTGTATCTTGTACAGATCTGCCGTTCCCGAAGCTGTGCTCTACAGAGAACCAGAAAATAAATGTGTATTATAAAATCATGAGAGCAATTGCAGTATTGATGACGGTAATTGTGCTTTTCCCAAGGACAATAAAATAGGGAAAACAGTAGACATTTTCTTCATGAGATTTAAAATAGATGTGGACTTAAATAAAAACTGTTCACACATAAAATTTATCTTCATGCAAAGTAGTCTTGGAGATGAATATCTACTGCTCACTTAATGATTAATTGAAACGTGTTAGATATTGGTCTTGAAGAAAAATATGATTTTTTTTACCCTTTTAATTATCATTTTTGTTTCTGCTTTGGCATTTGTTAAGGATGTACTTTTAAATTGAGCTCTTCTTAGTCTTTGGTACATGTCTGCATAGTATGAAGCTGATATTTGGTTTATTCCTTACTTTATGGTGGGTAATGCCATAATCTTGATATGAGTCTTAGTCTCTATTGACTCAGGGACAAAGTCAATGACAGATCTCTAGTTTTATATTTTCACTAGAACATGATGATTTCTAAATCAATAAGGTTGCCTTAATTTGACCTTGACCTAATGTGAAATGACATAGCAAATTATCCATAGACTTGTAAATATTATTATAAAACAATGCCCCATATCAAGGAATACACTCATTTCCTACATTTTACATGTCATATTTTAGAACCATGTACAGTTCATCACTGGAAAAACACCATTTAAGTCCCAGCAGCCTAAAATATGTGTTACCAGAAGGAGATTTCCAATGGTTTTATTAAAAAAGGTTGCACTTAATATATGTATTATCATATTATACCATTATTTCAGCCTCTCGGGGTAGCTCTTAATACTTTAAGAGCTTGGTTAAAGATGTACAAACCCCATACACATTCAACAACAACAGCAATTTTCTTTGATACAATCAAACCAATAAAGAGTATATTGGATAGAAACAAATCGTTTTATTTTCTTTAACTGTTCTAATTTAAAAGGTGGTATCAGACCATGGTTATTGGTGTCTTGAAGCATAGTGTGTCATAGTAAAGTGATCTCAAAAGGTGATAAATATTTATGACTGTGTGGGTTAAATGGATGTGCTTGCATGTTTCCAAATTTTATGTATTATGCAAAATAACCACAATATTACTTTAGAGTCACTAAAAGTTATCTTAAAATTTTATCTGTGATTTTTTTTTCAAAGCTATCATTTTCTACTCCGGATCTCAGCTTCTCTTGAATGTTCTCCTGGAAACTGCTGTGTGCTCATATAATTCATCTTGTGGATTGGGGCCATAAGTATTAACAAATTAGCTGCAATAGAATTTGGCACTTTAAAATTCTATCTATCCTCTTCAGGGCTTGCTGAGTCAGACCTCATCAAGTGATAAAGGTCAGTTCAGGAGATATGAACTAAATTATAATTTTCAGATTAAGGGAGAAATATTTATGAATTTGCAATGTATGCTTGGAGTCAGTGGCTTCTGAGACATAAATTTTTCACCCCCCCCATCTCCTCTGTCAAAAATGGGGGTATAAGAACTAGCCTGGATCCCTCTTTTACAGATCAACCAATATGGGACCTAACTGGGAACTTTCTGACTGATTCTCTGATAGTGTTGCCAGGGTTTCAAAGCAGAAAGCATATCTTGTGGTGTCAAGTGTGCTATTGAATTGTCTTGGAGCACAGCAGGTAGGATCTACCTGGAAGAAAAATCCATCTTTCTTCAATAGAAAGAAAGACCACTGAAGTAATTAGGGTGTGGGAGGGCAGTTAGCAAGAATTTAATTAGATGGTCCTGTTTGAAAACATTCTTTTACTAATCTTTATCCTCCTATGAACTCAAAGATGTATTTTTCTTTTTCCCCCTCATGGCAAGTTTGGTGAATTTAAGATTTTTAATTTGGTTAAACATGCTGAGTGAAATAATCAGTTCATTAAAAAAAAAAAAAAGATGTCAGTCTCAATTTACTGAATCATGTCATTGAAAGCAAAACTTTATTTAAATGGAGAATGTGGGATACCTGTGTTGTTACAAGTTATGTATGAATTATATAAAGTCCCTAAATAGAGAAAACTAAAGGAAATGATAGGAATATTATTATTATTAAAGTTTAAAAAATGGAAGTAAAGCATTTAAGCATTAATAAAGAGAAACCACAAATGACAATTTGCATGACAGGAAAAGCAGACATAGATGAATTATGATAATCCATGTTTCTCAGCATTTTTTAGCCAAGGGTTTGGGGGAGATCATGATAAATTTTACATTATAAAAATTTTTAGTAACATCAAATAAATTAATCCTTACAATTTTATGTTTCCACTATTCATAATATTTTAGTGATTTTTCCCTGAGTACCCCATTTTGAATAATTTGACCTATGTTAGCAATGTACCTAAATTAAGCTTTCCACTAAAAGGTAATCATCCTGATTATAGAAGTGTAGGTGGGTTGCTAGGCAGGGGAGAGATCTCTCTGACTGGGAGAGATATTCAAGTGTCCAGAACCAAGCAAAGAGTTGAAAGACACTGTGAAGAAGAAACTCTATGGGTTTTATTTATTTATTTATTTATTTATTTTAAATATTTATATTTTTAAAATTTTTTTAAATTTATTTATTTGTCAGAGAGAGAGGGAGAGAGAGAGAGAGAGCGAGCACAGGCAGACAGAGTGACAGGCAGAGGCAGAGGGAGAAGCAGGCTCCCTGCCGAGCAAGGAGCACGACGTGGGACTCGATCCCAGGATGCTGGGATCATGACCTGAGCCGAAGGCAGCCGCTTAACCAACTGAGCCACCCAGGCGTCCCTTAAATATATATATATTTTAATTTGACAGAGAGAGAGCTTACAAGTAGGCAGAGAGGCAGGCAGAGAAAGACAGGGGGAAGCAGGCTCCCCGCTGAGCAGAGAGCCCGATGCAGGGCTCGGTCCCAGGACCCTGAGACCATGACCTGAGCCGAAGGCAGAGGCTTAACCCACTGAGCCACCCAGGCGCTCCCTCTATGGGTTTTAATTCAAGCAGTCAATTGTCTGTTCAGTTACATGCACAGACAATTATTTTTCTGTGGGATTGATCAACATCTTAAGCCCTTCCTTAGTGGTTGAAATTTTCATCTCATTCTACTAAAGTGATTTTTCCCCCATGGGCACCTCTCCAATTGGACAATGAAAGTCAGTGGAAAATAGAATTCTCTTTTTAAAAATCGCTTCTTGTATCTATTTTTGCAATCCAAGTGATATGGAAATTAATACCTGTATCAAGGGTTTTCATCAGGCTTGGGCTACTGCAGGACAGAATGTCTTCTCACTGCACTGCTTCCTTGAAAACTGCAGCTTTAAGATAAAGTTGGAATATTGTACTGGCTTTGTTGTATTTATGCCTGACCTGTAGAAGCACACTCGGGCTCCGGAGCTGAAAGCTGGCAGGACTCGGATCTATGTGACTAGAACAGCATAAAAGATATGAGGAAGACTTGGCTCCTGTCTGGAACAGCTGCATGTACTCTGAGTGGGGGAACAGGAGAAAGGACCTACATACTTGAGTAGCTGCTGGGCCCCCATGAGATGATGCTGCATTTGTTAAAGCACCTGCCTGTGTCCTTCCATAAAGCTAAGGAAATGTATCCTTAAAGCTTATTTGTGCCTTGTGTTTCTAATAGCCAATTTGGACATCCACCTATGACTGTGTTGGTACGATATCATACCAGACTTTTCTTCCTAGTTTAATCACCCTTCCACTCTGCTCTCCGATCCTACAGATGTGGGGAATACCAATATATAACACAAAATGGAGTGTGACTCAATGAATATTTATCAAGTGCCTGCTATATGGGAGAAGGAATGGGGTTTTCAGCAGAATCTCGGGAGAAAGCTATTTCTCTTCACCAAAAAAAAAAAAAAAAAAAAAAGACCCGCACACAGCTGCATTTTCACAGACATACACACAGCCTGCGTGTCATCTCTCTGCACTCAGGCGTAGTAACATATGGGAGAAAAAGTTGTCTATTACTACAGGCTGTGACAATCACGGAGAGAATTTACTGCAGAAGATTAGCCAACACTATTTCAGCAGGAGGTCCAGAAATTATCTATCAAAGATTCAGGGACTTGAGGCAACATTTCATCTCATTTATTCAAATGCCTTGGGCAAATAAAATTATGATAAAGCACCTAGCAACCTGTGTCCTGTACATTTTGACAAGCTTACTGCTAATTGTTTGGGTCCAGTTCACGCTCTAAGGGAAATAGATTACTATTAATTTTGGTTGACATTTCATATAAGGGCATATATTTTGTTTTTACTTATTTTTGTGAAACTGAAATCTGATTCTTTAATTCTTCTGGGGGAAATGGAGGTGTCATGATTTGTCTCCATCCTGTGACCTTTAAAAACAAGCAACAAAGGAGCCATCCAACTAACAACACTGTGAATAAACAATTGGTTAAGCATTGTAAAGCATGAATGTTAATACTACACCACTTACGCAAGCCAATCAAACTTGATATGGGAAGGATGATACACAGATAAGAATACAAATGAATTCCCAAAAGTGTTCCTCAAATATGTTCCTTAAGTTTGGTCACTTTCATTTAGCGCCCCACCAGTCTCTTAACCCTTCTTGGTGCCAGTTGAACTTGAATACATTTCAGGAGATGTGACAGCCACATTAGCAAAGGTTTGCAAAAGCTCTCTACTTGGGATCTGCTTTTAATGCATGGATAGAGCAACAATCTGGACAAAATAATTACGTCAACACAAATAACCAACCAACTGTTGGGTTCAGCAAATATTTATTGAAGATCCATTGTTACCCTTTGTGCAGGCCACATGCAAACAACTCTGAATAAATGACAGATGCATCCTTGAGGAGTTCAAGTCTCCCGGGGAAAGACAGGTAGGTAAAGAGCTAACATCAGTGAAACATGGTAAGGGCAACAATAAAAGTGTGCATGGGCTCTTTGGGAGTTCCTAAAAAATATGCTGAGCAAACCTGGTCAGAGCAGATTTCTTTAAGGTGAATGGACAACAGTGTCCCCGAAATGTGGAGCATCAGAACAGAAAGTGAATTTGGAGGTCTTCTGGCTCGAATACCACGAGTGTCAATGTCAAACTAGGAGTAGGCAGGGCTGTATGAGCAGGTGTGCCCTGAGAAAGTATATAATGAGGTTTCTTAAGCTAGAGATCGGGGATGGGATTGCACCAGAACCAGAAAAGCAGAGTAGCCTTACCTTTAAGCCAGGCTCTCTGTGAAGCCACTTGTGAGCTAAGGACAAGAAGCTGGGAAACACTGATCTAGTTCATTCGCCTGGTGACAATCACTGCAGAAAGTCACCTGAGACCTGTTCACATCCTCCACCCAGTTGAGGCCAAAGGCACACCAATTGATTTTTGTGTCCTCGGTTACCTCTGCATATTGTAAGCTCACTTTTCACTGAAGAGTTTCCATCCCATTTAGCATTTATTCTTTTATTTTTTTTTAATTTTTATTTTTTATAAACATATTTTTATCCCCAGGGGTACATGTCTATGAATCGCCAGGTTTACACACTTCACAGCACTAACCATAGCACATACCCTCCCCAGTGTCCATTACCCCACCCCCCTTTCCCGACCCCCTCCCCCCAGCAACCCTCAGTTTGTTTTGTGAGATTAAGAGTCACTTATGGTTTATTCTAATAAGAAATTTTTACTTAGCCCCTTGAAAAAAGGCAAACACTTTAACATTGGGAAACACATCACATTTTCCTTGCAAATGTTTTGTAATAAATGAGAAACTGTACAGCAGTTAGTTCACTATTACCCGTGCAGGATGAATCCTCTGAGCAATTACCTTGTTTCCATGGCAACAGCATATCTGCCCATGCTTCAGTGTGATACTAGGAAACCAGCAAATTGGGTCTGCTCAGTAAAGCTGAGGAAAACTTAGTGAATTAGGGGAGGGGGGGATTGTAAGTTTGATACTAACTAGGTTAACAAACTGCTATTTTTATTAAGTGATTCATTTATGCAGCTTAAAACAATCTGCAAGGAGAATACAGCATGCTGGGAAACAAAAAGGAAATTTGTTAAAAAAAAAAAAAAAAGAAGAAGAAGAAGGAAAATGATGACCAGGTTTTCTAGGACCCTTGCCCACATCCAATCCCTTAGAAGAGGCCTCTGAAGAATCCCAGGCCCCTGAGTGCAAAATGGAAACACATCTCCAGGAGACGTTCACCTCTTCACATCAGCTGGGACCTCCTACTCCTCCCAGAGTTCTCCTGAGCCGGTTTAAGACTTTTATTTTTAAGAAAATCCTGGGAAGGGACGCCTGGGTGGCTCAGTGGGTTAAAGCCCCTGCCTTCGGCTCAGGTCATGATCCCAGGGTCCTGGGATTGAGTCCCGCATCGGGCTCTCTGCTCAGCAGGGAGCCTGCTTCCTCCTCTTTCTCTGCCTGCCTCTCTGCCTACTTGTGCTCTCTCTCTCTGTCAAATAAATAAATAAAATCTTAAAAAAAAAAATCCTGGGAAAGGAGGCCATGAACGGCACTGGTGACACCCACGAGAGATCACACTGTCATTTGGCTGTTACGCTCCAAGGAACTGCAAGAAAAAAGAAAGCAGAAACCTTGTATCGTGGATACTGAGCTATAAAGCAAACTCAAGAGCAGAGGATGCCCCTTCAGACCAGACAGCCAGGTCAATCGCAGCTACCCTTTTTGAGGGGGGAAGGCGTTAAACAGAGATTTAAAGTCAGAAATTAAAGATAGTTTCCTCAGGGAAAAGTGGACATTATAACAATGTTATGCCCCTGTTATCACACTTGATTTCAGGCTCTCGGGGGAGCTGGTTCCCAGACAGTTTTCGAGATAAGATATCATTTAGAGATATTTTCTTGGTGGGGATCATAAGGGAGGCTCTAAAGAGGGAGGTGGGAAGATAATGTAGAAAAGGTGCAAGGTGGATTGTAGCAGAACTGAAATCTGATATGCTGCTATTTGATTCATATGAAATGTAATTGCATCTAATTATAGGCATCTCTTAGAACTTGTACACAGGGTTATAGATAAATTTAAATACCTTGGAGAAATACCCTGACTAATATAATAAAGGTCTTTCTTCTAGTTAGAATGATAAACTTCTTAATGCAGCATCTCTAAATCAAATTATTATACATCTGAGAAATTTGCTTATTGAAAGGAAAAAAGAAATACCACTTTGGGAGACTGGGGCATAAGGGAACCAAACAGTTCCTTTATAAACATAAGAAATAAACATAAAACATAAAACATATTCAAGGGATCATTTGACTTTATAAATTACTCTGCTTTTAAAGTGCTTACCTTAAAAAATTAAAGGAAAGTTCAACATAAAGATAAAAAAAACTATTTGGGAAATGAAAGATGACATGTCTTGAAAATTATCTTAAAAATAGAATTTTGAAATAACAACTATAATATGGCCTACAAACACTGCTGATCTACATGGAGACCTGGAACAAATGATTTATATTTTATTGCTTTTAAGTTTGCATTGCCCTATCAAAATGCCTCAAGACTCTTAGTGAATTTACATATGAAAATAATTCTCAGAGAAAAAGGTTTGAAAATACTATTTTTCTTCTATCTAAGAAAACATATATCTCATCATGTTTAACAATTGAAAATCTCACTGGCTAATTTAATGTATACTCAAAAGCCCATATATTTTTAGATGACCTATGTTAATTTAAATCTCATAAGATTGACATAGAAAAACAAGACACCTATGCTTCAACTCACCATTATAGCTGGGTCAAAAGACATAATATTCAGTCTGTCCAAAATTAAGGTACTTATTCCAGCAAATGCCACCATCTAGTTTAAGACATAGCATTGTCATCAGTAAGCACTAAATAAATATTTGTTGAATTTATTAATTAATGGGGAGACCAAATAATCAGCTTGTTTTAATTCACCAGTGAATTTACTGCAGCTTGGGATTATAGGCATAACCACAGGTATCTCTAGAGTGTCCATTATTATATAAAGAACCTTTCTCCCCACTCTAACACCATTCTCCTTTTCACCCAAAGTTCCCTGTGCAGGTTTCCTTAACTTCCCTACAGTCATGAAATCCATTTTCATTCTCCTTTTTGTTACCTGCAACCTCTGTGGCTTTGAGGAGTCAAGATTTCCTTTGCTTCACCAGGTTGCAATTACAAGAACACAACAGACTTACTGGGCATCACCTCTGTGTCCAGTGCTACTTGTGACTATGAGGTTTGGGGGAAGACACACACAACACGCACACAGACATGAATCCACAGTGAATTATTGGATAAGAGAAAATAAGTGGTAAGAGTCAAATCATATAAAAGAGCAATGGAATGAGTGGATAATAAATTCAATAGGTGGCGAGATACAGGGAAACTAATATTTGTTGAGTAGCTGTTTTTCATCAGGCCCTAGGAGAGGAGACTTCATATATAATATTTCATTTATCACTCCAGTCGAAATGTTGAGATATGCCTTTCCGTAATTTTACAAGGTATGAAGCGCAGCAGGGTTTCAAAACCTGCTCATGATTCTATTGCTTGTAGGTCTCTGAGAAGACATTCTAATTCAAGTTGATACTATTTCCATCCCAGGCAGGAGGAACACAGTGTGCACAAAGGCATGAAGGTAACTTTCAGCACAGGTGTGTTGGACAGCTAATGATGGCAACAATCGTCTAGAGCAGAGCATCTGGTGGGGAACACCGAAGCTTGGAAGTAGCAGATCTAGAGACACTCAAAATCTTACTTCTAGCATTCATTTTTGGTTCCTTCTTAGTATTTGTAATAGAAAATTGGTTAAATAATTAAAGAATAAGTAAATGAATGTTTTTCTTTTTTTCAGTTCTTATATTGCCCATCTATTCTTGCATGCTGTCTACTTTATCCATTAGAGCACTTGGCACCTTAAACATCGTTTTTTTCAAATTCCTGGTCTGGTAATCCCTATATCCCTGCCTCATCTAGTTCTGATGCTTGCTCTCTGTCTTCAGTTTTTCTTTGTGGCTTTATTTTTTTGCCTTTTGGTATGCATTGCAATTTTTCCTTGATAGCCAGACATGATGTACTGGGTAAAAGGAACTGCTGTAAAAGGTCATTAGTAAGGTGATGGTGATGAGTGGAGGGAAGGAAAGCATTCTGCAGTCCTGTGATTAGGTCTCAGTCTCTTAGTGAGCCTATGCCTCTAGACTATGAATTTCACAAGTGCTCTTCCTTTCTCTCTCTCTCTCTTTTTTTCCCCCCCTATCTCTATAAATGGGACAGGAGGCTACTATGGGCTACAGTTGGGTATTTCTCTTTCCCAGGTCAGTTAGGCTTCATAATAGCCCAGCAGCTTAGGGTCTGGTTACACTCAAATCCTTTCATATGGCCTATAAGGTCCTGTGTGGTCAGGTCTGGTGTGTCCAGCCTCATCTTGGCCTCTTACCTCTTTGCTCACCTCCACACTCCAGCCACACTGGCCTCCTTTTAGTCACCCCAGCAAATAAGAAGAACCTTCTGGCCTGGTGGGTTCTTCTCTCAACTTGCTGCCTGGCTAGTCTTTATATTGCATTAGGTCTCAGTTGAAATATTGCCACTTCAGTGAGGTCTTCCCCTAACTACTGGAAGGTGGTTTTCCCACCCCATTCTCTTCAACCCTATTATTTTGTTTCAGTGATGAGTGTTCCCTCTTCAGTGCACTCATCATAATCCTAATTACTGTATTTATTTGATTGTTTCCTTCCTTACTATCAGTTTCCTGGCTATGGTGGTATGCTTCAAAGACATTTAAACATGCCTGTTTTGTTCATGGCAATTTAACCACAGCTAAGAACTATGCCTGGAATATAGGAGTCAGGCAATAGATAACTGTTGAATTAATTAAAGAAGAGATGAACCATGAGAGATTATGGACTCTGAAAAACAACCTGAGGACTTTGAAGGGGCGGGGGGTGGGAGGTTGGGGGAGCCAGGTGGTGGGTATTGTGGAGGGCACACATTGCATGGAGCACTGGGTGTGGTGCAAAAACTATGAATTCTGTTACGCTTAAAAGAAATTTTTTAAAAAAGGGAAAAAAAAGAAGTAATGAATGAATCACTTTTTTTCCCCAATTTTAGTCTTAGCATGACTCAATAAACTGAAATAACGTCCACTTCTATTGCTTAATATTTGTTGCTAAATAAGTGGTAAATTAGTGACAAGTCTATTTGAGAGTGACAGGTGTTCACTCCCAGAGGGCAACAACATATGGCTGTTGATAAAACAGTAACTGTAACATGCTGAGAATTCACAATATATTGAAACAAAGTATTTTAGAAGTTAGATGTTGCTGGAATCCTTATTCCCTGAGCAAGGAGTTGAGTTACCATTGTTATTTACAGACATCACCAGCCCCAGGTCTTGGTGTTTTGAAACACGCGAACAAAAATGCTTGTTTCTGTGTCCATTGCAGGATCTAATACCAAGAGAGGTCTCACTGTGTTTTGATACCTCATGAGGCTCTTTGTTCGGGGCTGTCATTCAGCTCTGGACTCAGAATAAATATGTCTCTTTTCCTTGCAGATTTTAAAATCTGCGCTTTCTCAGTGCCTGTGGTCCTTGCATTAAGGAAGCAGATTTAACATCAAGGGCGCCACAGTCACTAACAGCTCTTAACAACATGTGCCTAGATCAGGGGCTCCCAGGAGAAAAATAGACACATCGACGGTGATTGTATATGGATGGTGGGGCTACACAAAATTTTTATATGTTCCTTCCATTCTCTGTTTTTTAATTGAGAAAATAAGGCAAACAGCTTTGTAATTAAAAAATAGTAATAAAGCCAGCATGATCCTGGAGCTCACTTATTAAGAAAATGAGCCACCTGAAGGCCAATTTCCTCACTGTTAAGGCTAATAATAGTGGTAAGTGAAAAGAATAGACTTCACATATTGTTCTCCTGATGATGCTTAGCCACAAAAGTATCACTAGAAATATTAGAGCAGATTGTCAATATTACGTTGTAATATTAATGAGCAATTACCATGTCAGGCAGTATGCCAAGTGTTTTACATAATATAATCTCATTTAATCGTCACAAAAAATGATATAAGGCAATTGCCACCATTATCCCCATTCTATCATTAAAAACAATAACTAAAAGAAGTGAAAAGATTATACTGGTCCAGTAGTCAGTTTGACTTTCAGATATCCATTCCATGTCCTAATCTAAACTATTCCTTCATACATTTATTCAATAACACTATTAAGCACAAACTAGATGCCAAGCTCTGACCTAGCCATTCAAAGTATATAAGTAGGTAAAAGAAACTTCTGCCCCCAAGAACTCAAATCTAATGGGAGAGACAGTTGTGTAAACAGACAAGCCTAAAAAAATGTGTTATGATAATAAGGGGGAGGTTCAGGGTTTCACGAATGGATCCCCTAAACTAGACCTGGGCAGAAAGAATGTATTTGAGAAAATATCTAGGAGATGGTGACACCTGATCTAAATCTTAAAAAACAAGTGGCAGGGCACCTGGGTGGCTCAGTTGATTGAGCGACTGCCTTCGGCTCAGGTCACGATCCTGGACTTCCAGGATCGAGTCCCGCATCGGGCTCCCAGCTCCTTGGGGAGTCTGCTTCTCCCTCTGACCTTCTCTCTCATGCTCTCTCTCACTCATTCTCTCTCAAATAAATAAATAAAATCTTAAAAACAAACAAACAAGTGGTACAGGACAGTTACTGGGTGTTTTGTTAATTGGGAAATGATGAATGAGAAAGCCTCTTATAAAGGAGAGTCCAAACAAAGACCTGGGACAAGAAGCATCATGACATGAAAGAGGAGATATTCTTTAAGTAAAGGAGGGATAAGACATGAGACAGAAAGACAGCAGGAGTAAGGAATGGTAAATGTCACACCTCCACTACAGAAACATGGCCTTAGCATGTACTGACCGACTGAGAAAGCCAAGGTTGGAGAGGCAGAAAGACTTGTGGGAGACTGCTAAAACATTACAGGCAAGTGAAAAAGAGCCTTAGGTGGGGCAGTGGTGTCAGAGATGCAGTGAAAAGGGAAGATCTGTGAAATATTAAGGTTGACTTGCAATGAAGATAAGGTTCAGAAAGAAGTTAAGAGTAACTCTCGGTAAAATTTGGGAGTCGGTAGAGAGATTTGAGCTAGACAGGGATTTGAGGGTCTTTAGCATCATAGCAGTAGGTGAAACCAAGAAGTTTGATGAGATATCTCATGGAGAGTGGTTGGGAAAGAGAGAAGCCTACACACAAAAAAAATGCAGGACTGGAATTTTGAAGGGTAGAAGCAGCAGGAGGATTATATGAGCAGCGGGCATTGATGGAGTCTTGGGGACAGGAACATGCTAGAAATGGGACAAAGAAGATCACACTAAACCCACACAGGTCAGGATTGATATAGTAAGTTTATAGAGAATCAATGGTTCTATGGAAGGCAAGATGAAAGATTTCTTTCAGGAATTAGGGAAGGATCAACAGTAACAAGGGTGGATGAGTGGCCCAATTAGATAACGTTTAGGAAAACACTGTTTTATTTGGAAATTGTGTCATGATTGGTGACTTATGAAATCAGTAGATTGGTGGGGAGAGAAGTCAAGCTACAGCTATTAGCTGAGTGAATGGGAGGGAAAGAAGTGAAAGCATTAGATGGAGTTACTTTCTAAAATTTTGATAAGAAGTAGAGAAAAAAGGGGTGAATTTTTAGACAAGACTCAAAGTCAAAAGTTTTAGAGAAGATTGTGGCTTTTCTTTTTGGTAAGGAAGAGATTACCTAGATATGAGCAGATTTATGGTTTAATGTGTAGAAACCAGTTGAAAGGAAATGAGGAAGGATAATTGGAGTAGTAAAGTATCAGAAGGAGTTTGTTTTGGCTAGAGTTAAGGGTACAGAGGAATAGGTTGACCTTGGGAAGGAAAAGGAGCACCTAATCTACTAGGACTGTTGGAAATATGGGGAGAATGAATAGTTGTAGATAAATTTGTTAACAGATACAGTAGTTGAATGATAAACATTATGTCCAATGACTTAATTTTCTTAAGAAGCTGGAAAGGTCATCATATAAATAGCTCATAAATATATTAGGGAATAACAGTTCAAAGATGTCCTAGACTCCTTTTCCAAAATACATTGACCTTTTCAGAAAGTTTAACAGAATCCAAGGGTGGATCCGCCATACCAAATCTTATATTGATGCCATGAGTCTAACACCATCAGAACTTGAGCATGCATTCCTATACATGACCATTCGAAACAAATCCATATAAGAATTATTTTTCATAAGAGTCCAAATTCATACAGAATCCTTTGCACTTGACTCAAAATACATTTCATTGGAAGATCCTTGTAAATTCTGTCTCACAAACTCTTAGCATCATGTGGCATTTAACTGAACATCATTGCATTTAAGTCCATCCCTTGTGCCTAGCATTAGTAGGTGAGATACATATCAGAATTACAGAGATTTCCAGGTATATACTTATGGAAGAAACTGTCTTCAGCAGAATTCTGCTTGGTGGAAGTACTGCTTTGTTCAAAAGAAATACCTGAATGTGCGATTTTACATAAAAGGTGAGATCACAGAATGTACAAATATGTTCACCAAAAGGTGATTGCATATACATACACATATATAGATATGTACCTATAGATACACTTATAAAAGAAAGGGATGTATTTAATTCTTGAGAAGATAGTGGGGAAAGAGTTCACTGAGGAAAAGGAGATGAAACAGGAAAGGTGGATGTAAAGAAAAAGGAAGAGTGACCTTTCTCATGAATACACACCGTTGATAAATTCAGCCAAATACAAGAAATCCTGCCGTGGAATTGCTCGAGAGAGACAGTAAAGGGTGTGAGTGATTTTACCACCTTTATGGGGATAAAGTGAAGAGTAGAAATACAGATATCACACAGAGATACAGAAGGCATCTCTGTATGAGATCCTGAGAGTATAGGGTTTCCCCTGCTCCTGAATATCATGAGAAACTGGGCCATGGGGGATAATTTTGGGCTTTCACAGACTGCAGAATTGAGGATCCAATTAAGGCTGCCCGACTGTCCTGGGATGATACCACCGCCCCACTCCCGTCCCCCCGCTCACAACTGCGATACACAAATCTTCACTAAGGAGAAGTTTAGGGAAAATATTCAGGGGGAGCTGTTCAGTAGATAAGCAGTAGGATGACAAAGGCTATATATAACATTGTTCAATCCGGGAATATAATAGGAAGAAATATTAACTACAAAAGTCTAACTCCAAAAACCTGACAATTAAGCAGAGTCCAAAATAGACTCCAATATGAACAGATTGCTCCCAGAAAAAGAAATACAAATGCCTCATAAACATATGAAAAGTTGGTCAACCTTACTCACAATCAGAGAAATGCAAATTAAAACTCTAGCAAAATGCCATTTTCACTCAGTGGAGAAACAGGCATGCTCAAATGTAATTGCTGGCAGAAATGTAAATTGGTACAACTCTTGTGGAGGGTGTTTGGGTATCATTTATCTACATTTAAGATGTTTTTCAAATTTTAAAATGTTCATGCACTTAGTCAGCAATTCCACTTCTAGGAATATTCTATGACTGTTACAACTAGTACTTGTGAAAAATGACACATAGTTTCTCTTTGGCAGAACTGTCTATGATAGCAAAATGTGAAAATATCCTGAACATCCATCGGCATGATGGTGATCAAATAAAGGGTGATATGGACAGACAAAGGAATACTTTACAGCCATTAAAATAAAGAGGAAGATCCATCTCCAAATTATAGTGCAAAGGGAAAAGATGCGAGGTAGTGTCTATAATGTCCTACCACATGTGTGTCTACACACAAACATATATATACTCATATGATTACAACTGGAGTTTATAGGCACACATACAAATGTTCTTACTTGTATTTTATAGTGTGTCTCTAGACAGATAAGAAGTTCAAAACCTGATTGTCTTCTGAAAGGGAACTGGGTATTAAAGGGATACTTTTATAGAAAATTTACTTTTAACTATACACATTTTTTTAACTTTTTGGATTTTGATTTTGTACGTGTATTAACTACTTGAAAATAAGTTAACTTTTTAAAAATTAAGATGATTAGGTCAAGCAGGGTAGCTTTCCTATTTTGGTTAAAGGCCAACCTCAGCCATTTAGAATGGCAGTGAAAGGGAAGGAAAACACGAATGAAAAAAGGAGAAATAAAAGATCAGTGGGCAAATTTAATAGTTCACTTATACTGTGGGACCATAAATCTGGAGTGATACCAAGGCATGGTTAGGTGTGCTTTTCTGTTTTCTAACAACACTGAAGAATTCTGCCAAGAATTCAAGACTGAAGAAGCTAGATTTTCAGGATTTAACATAGGATTGGAATTTTGAAGGACAGAGCAGCGGAAGGATGTAGCTACAATAAACTGATAATAGAAGCATAAAAAGAACTCGGATGATTAAGTTTGGGTCTGACCCGAACATACAAGAAAGACACTCCTGAAGGACAGGTAGAATGAGAGAGATGGCAGCATCAGTCGCCTGAAGGTCTGGAAGTTTCCACAAACAGCTCCCGTGAAGATGGGGCTGGAAAGCTATTAAGTAAGCATGTCTCATGAGGCAGTTTCCAAACAATGTCATGGTCCAGGTTGCGAGTGGCTTATTGGAGAATAGGTAAGGGTCACCTGAGGCCAGAGAACCTGGAATTGTAGGCTGCATCATTGGATGATTTATCTACATGGGTGTTGAAAATATCTAGAACTAAGGTTCAAAAGGTGGGAAGGAGAGGAAGACTATGAACTGGGCCCCAAAATGTTCTTTGGTGGTGAGGGTAGCTTGTGAGAGTGTGAGGATAGGGAGGCAAACAGCATGAATCCCACTGCTGCTACAAGCTCCAGCACCTCTGATGTCACTCCTACAATTCCCTCCTTGGGGTCACGCCATTCCAGCCACAAAGGTCTCATTGCTCATCCCAAACCTCTCCAGGCAAGCTTTACCTTGGTGCTGGCTATTCCTCTGCCTGGGAAACTCTTCCCTCAGGTGCTACAAGTTCCACTCGTGTTTCCTCAAATGTCACCTCTCAGTGAGATCTATATGGACAATCCCTACCTAAAGCAATGATTTCCATCCCTGCTTTTCTTTTACCCGTAACATTTATCACTTTCTTAAATCTTTTTAATTCACTATTTTCATTCACTTTCATCCATCTTCTATTTTTATGAAGCTCCTCAAGAGCAGGAAATTTACCTATTTTTTTAACTACTTTAATCCCTGGTGCCTACAACAGTGCCTGGCAAGAGTAGGTATTCCATAAGTATCTGCTGAATGAGTGAAATTAACTTTTAAATAGGGTATATGAGTAGTAGGCATTTGAAATCAGGTTATTATCCTAGATGTATTTAAACATAAGTGCTTTGAATATCTCACAGATAATCACCAAATGTTTAATGTGCCTTTTCCAGGTGCTAAGCATGGTGCTGGCACAGCAAATGGAAAGAGAGGATCCCACAGTGCTCCTGGTCTCAAGGATTGCATCATCTGGAGGGGGAATATGAAGACAGCAAAACACTTCATCACCACTCAAGGCAACTAAAATCCTGTAGGAATCCAGAAAAATAATTGATTCCCCTTGTTGGTTTCCAAAGTGGTACGTATCCTGTTAACTGCAGGGTGAGTGTGACCCTGACAGCACCAGAAGGGGGTCCTGAGTGGCTGTGTGAAAGATGACAGTGATGACTGATAGGCTCTCTTCCAGGCATATTGCTTGAGTCCTCTCATGTGGAACTCAGTAACCCCACAGAGGTTCCCTCAATACTTGTTTCACAGAGAAGTGATGGATTGGACTCCGGGCCACCAAGCTGGTAATGGAGCTGGCTCTTGAACCCAGGCAACATGCCTCCAGAACTCCTCCCTACTCTAAACACCTGCACTCTGCAGTCTTCCTCATTTAATGTCTGAAGAGGGTCGGAGAGTAGCTGAGCATGGATGGAACAGAGATTTCGTGGAGGGACACGGTGAAAGAGGAGTCTAGAAACAGGAGCTGGAGCACAGCTGTAGGGAGCTCTGAATGCTTGCCTATAGGGCTGGGACATCACTCTGCGTGGTAGACAGCTAGTGTAGGGTTTCAGGAGAAGGCATCATCTGTCTTGTGTTTCAAAATGGTGGTTGACAGCACTGTGAAGCAGAAAGAGAACGGAGGTGATGGACGTGTAAATCTGGTCAAAGGAAATGGAAGGGAAACGGGGTCGGGAAATATCTCAGAGGCGTAAGTGGTGGAACTAGACAAGACCACAGGAGCTTGAGACATGCGTGGTCTGTTAACTGAGACAGAGCATGTATGAGATAAACACAGAGAACTCTCGGAACTACTTAAGTTTTTATATTCACTAGTGTCAAATAATCCTTATTATCCAGCCATAAAGATAAGCATTCTAAGTTTAAATAGTTTCCTGAGCAGATATGGAAGTTAAATATTCTTCCTTCCAGCCTAACAGACATTTTATCACCTACTGGTAAAGTCAATTAAAATATCTGTAGTAAAAGATGTACATGTTTCCCCGAAACTGCTTTAATGGGATTTGGAGTTTTTATGGGACTCTACCTGAGTCTAGAATTTTAACTTAAATTTTCCTTTTTAAAAAAGATTTATTTATTTATTTGAGAGAGAGCAAGCAAGTGAGCTAGAAAGATAGAGAGAAAGAGACAATGCACATAGGGAGAGAGAGTGGGAGAAGCAGGCTCCCCATGGAGCAGAGAGCTCAGTGAGGGATTTAATCTCAGGACCCTGAGATCATGACTGAGCCAAAGACAGACACTTAACCGACTGAGCCACCCAGGTGCCCCAATATAAATTAACTTTCTATCAAATTTGCCACTTATATTTGCCCCCTAAGAAGGAAAAGCAACTACCTTCCCAATAAATTATTTTTAATTTCAACTAGCTCACTTCTCCTTGGAGTCTTCAAATCTCAAATTTAGTAACAGAACCAGCATCCATACTTATCAGTGAAAGTCAGCAGGGTTCTGACAGAGGTAGGGTGGTGAACTCCATGCTGGAAGGCAAGAGACAGGTCCCCACGTACTTCTGTAGCAAGAAAATCTTGAAGACACTACCACACTCCCCTGAGCCTGCTTCCTCAGTATTGTCTAATACTTGTTCATTTTTCATTCTATCATGTATATATTCAGTGAATATATATTGGGTGTCGACTCTAGGCAAGTCTTTCTCTCTCCTGGAGAGATATAGTCCTAAATTAGCTGGTTCCAATTCTCAAAGAGCTTTCAGTACAAGTATGGTAAGCTAAACAATTATGATTTTAAAAATTAGTATAATATTTATCTCAAGGATATCTCAAGGAAATGATCTATATTTTGAAGACAAAGGAACCAATCCACTTAAACATATGCAAAACTGTCAATATGCACTACCTGGAGAATAATTCACTTTTTTTAGACTTTGTAAAAATGGTTAGACTCAGGAAACCAAGATGGAAAAAAAAGATCAGACTGAATCAAGAGTCCCTTTTTGTCTTCATAACATTGTACTATATTTGTAGAAGAGGTCTGAATCCAATGTAGCAATGCGGAACCACTAGAAGATTCTCAGCTCTCCTCTGGCCCGGATTTAAAAAAAAAAAAGTTGTTTTCAGGTAAAGTATGGGGCAGCCTCTGTAACTTTAGAAATATATGTGCTTCTGACCCCCATGCCCTCTATAATCCATGAGCTGCTGACAGACAAAAGGCAGGCCTCCTGTGGGGCACACTGGGCATTTTCTAGGAAGCAGTATAGGAGGGCTACAACGGGGCAGGTTTTGACAGCCTCTCTCATCTACATTCGTCTTCACTGGCAAAGCACCATTGCTAGAAAAAGTGTGTCTGCGGTCCTGCTGCCAAGCACAGGGTGACTGTGGGACGCCTGGTTGCTTCTAATGGGAAAGTGCCCACTCTCCCTGCTGGGCCGACTGGACCACAGCCGTCAGCTTGGTTCAGACAGAAGTGCCTCCCCCTCTGAGCTTCAGGGATCTGTGCAGAACATCATTTCCACAAGATATTACAACAAACCAGCTCTGTTGTGCTCTGTTTTGCTTACCCAGAAAGAACCAGTATTTTCTTCAAGCTGTCTTCTGAATATGAAGGACAGTGAGAAGCCAAGAGATTCTGGGTTCCTGATCCATTGAAAGCTGAGACCTGACTCCTATCAGCAACTAGCCCATAGCCTGGGTAATGGTGGATGCTCCATAGATATGTGTTGGATTAATTAATTAGTGGTTTAATAAGGTAATTAATTTATGGGCATATGCCTAACATGGTATCTGGCACCTGCTAAGTGTCACTAAATAATTCGATGAGTGAATGAACCAGCTGCAAAGTCTGCTATGCTGTCAGGTTCGAGCTCCAGCACGAAAGCCAAGGCACCACGATGAAGATGAAGTTATTCCAGCCTCTTTGGTCCTCACTCGCAGCCCTTGGGTGCACTTAACCATGCTCACCCCAGACAACCTGCCTGCATGCAATGGGGTCCCCAGACCAGCAGCAGCAGCAGCACCTGGAACCAGGCTAGGAATGCAAATTCCTGGGCCCCACCCCAGACCTCCTGAACCAGAAGCTCTGGGCATGGGACTAGCAGTGTGTGCTAGGACAAGCCCTCCAGGGGAACTCAATGCTCACTAAAGTTCCAGAACTGCTGCCTAGGTTTTTGTTTGCTTATTTCCAGAAAACTACCCCAAAATCACCCAGGAGTGCTCACTGAGCAAGTGGTTTGCCCTCTCCTCCAATTCTAGAGAACTCAAATCTCTAGGGCTGAAGCCAGGACTTCTGCATTTTGAAGAACTGATTTTTTTTTTAACACAGTGGCACCACTTCCCCAGAGCTTTACTCTCTTTCCATCATTTTCAGCAGAAGCTTCTGGTAGATTAGATTTATTGTATCACCTCCGTAAGTTAATAACCAGAGATATTTTAATGTTTAATGAGAAACGAAAGGTCCCCTGTTCTAAAAGAATAATGTGTCCCTAACCGTAGAAATTCAGATCCTGCTTTAGGCAGGAGAGGATGCAATGGCCTGCCTTCTGACATCTGAGAGGAGCCAGGGACAAAGTCAATTGTATATTGGCTATTATGTCTTCAAAATTCAGCCATTTAAACAAGATGAGGCCCTCAAAGTTCAACCTGCAGATGTGTGGGATTTTTTGGGCCATTAAAATATGCTTTATAAATAGAAAACTAACATACAAAAACCTGAATGGCTAGCATTTCTTGAAAGATTGAAACATTTGGCACATGGAACGAAAATATCCCTACATGGTAACAATCAACTAGATCTGAGTAGCTGTGCTCCTTCTAGTTCACCAATGACCACCATTCCCTATACTCACTCTCCTTAATCTAACTGTGGCCCACTTCATCTTCTGTTAAGTTCCTGTTCTCTGTGGGCATTGGCGTTTGTGACTTCTGTTTTTGCACGGGCTTGACACCATCGCCTTAGAGAGAAGTGTGTGGGGAAGAAGAAGGGTCCTGTTAGGGCCAAGAGAAGGGAGGCACAAAGTGCATACCCAAGCCAGTCCAGTTTCCTTTATGTTACTTAAAATAAGGGTGATGCCCCCGCTATCACCTGAGCCTCGTTGGTCAAGTGTGCGTCCATGTAGAGTCTTATACTGTAAGAATCCTAATGTGTTTTTCTGGTCTCCTCAGTCAGGTCGGAGAATTTGCCAGCTTCCCATCCCATGGTGGGGCGGGGGGGAGGGGGGGGGTCCTTGACGTGCCGGCTTTCTTTCCAGAATCCTGCTTAACATCTTAATGCCTTTTGTCATGTTGCCATATTTTTTCCCCAAAATTAAATAAGTATTTTATTAAAAACATTTTTCATGTTTTAAAATTGAATCACAACACTCATTTCATCTAGCATTCATTTGATTATAAGAATGGCCATTTTTAACCAAGCATATAATAAGACAAAACAAATTATAGCTGGCCCGCTAATGGCATTTCCCCACATACCTTTCAGAAGTCTTATTCTGCTTATATGATTAATAACTAACCTTATACCTTTATGTTATCTGTTCCCACTATAAATAATTTTCCCCACCAAATATTTCTGGAAGTCTCAAAGCACATGAATTAAACAAGTAACTGTAGCATCTGCTCCTTCCCCTCTCCTCTGCTCTATTACTTGTTTATTGCTTTATATTTACTTAATTAGAAATCTGGGAGTGAGGAGATTCAAATTCATTAGCCTTAATAGACACTCTGAAATAGAGGTTAAGGAATAAGTCTCGCTCATGATAGAGGAGATTGGTTCAAGGATATAGCCCTTTCCCACTGCTGACGTTTACAGTTCTGAGGTAAGGTGACCATTACTTCCCCAGCGCTCCTTCAGTAGGCCTCCTTTTCCTGAAACAGAAGAATGTCATAGAACTAGAAGAGGACAGAGACCTAAAACCATCCACACACATGCAGATCATTGCTCAACTTAAACAGGACCTAATTATTCCACAGTATTCATCCAGAGGAATTTCCTATTCCAGGAAATTCTTGCCCATGAAGATGAAAGTTGCAGACAACTTCACTGTTCATTTTGGAAATTTCTCCAAAATTCCTATTTCACCTAACACTAGACTGTCCAGCTTTTTAATAGATAACCTCAAATGACCATTTACTCTTTGAGATTCTTGGAAACCTCACCATAAAACCCTTCTCTTGCTGTACCCATCAATTTTGTGTGTTTTTCTTTTTCAGTTTTATCGATGGATAATTGACAAATTAAATTGTGAGATACTTAAAGTGGACAATGTGATGATTTGATATACATATACAGTTTAAAGGATTTCCACTATCTACTTAATTAATACATCCACCACTTCACTTATTTACCCCTTTTCTTTTCTTTGGTGAGAACATTTAAGTTCTACTCTCAGCAAATTTCTGTATGCATCAACTATAGTCATCATGTTCTACATTAGGTCCTCAGACCTTATTCATTCTAGAGCTGAAAGTTTATTGTGTTTTACCAAACTTTCCCTATTTCTCTCACCACCCTCTTCAACGCATGGCAATTACTTTTATACCTTCTATGAGTTGACTTTGCCTATTTTTTTCACTTAGCATAATACCTTCAAAATCCAGCCGTACTGTCACAAATAACAGGATTTGTTACTTTATTAAGACTAACTAATATTCCATTCTATAAATATACCACATTTTCCTGATCCATTTATCTATTGACAGACAGTTGTTTCCATACCTTGAATATCTGTGTTCCCATGTTCATTGAAGCATTATTCATTATTGTATCATGATTCTTACCCTTGATCTTAACCCTTAAGTAACCTTATCATGATCTTAACCCTTAAAGTAGACTCCAAAGCCTCAAAAATATCCTGATTTCACCCTCCTTCTCCTTGACTTTGTGAATAATAAACTCAGATTTTTCTGATCATCAGAGCTTTTTAGCGGTACTTCAAGAATGCCAACATTCAACACTCCCAAAGACCAGACTCATCACCAGCCTTTTTGCTGGCATCTTCACCAACCGGCTATATTCCCACTCACGCTTCACAAAACCTTTTTACCCTATTTCCATTTATTTGGTTCTGCCCTACTGAGACAGGACATTGTTTAGTATTGGATCCCAACTTTGAATCTTTCTGTGCCTGCTCAGCTGCTAGTCAATGATGCTCTCATCTCCCTGACCTATAGCATTTTCTTTTCCTTAGCTCTGAAGATTTTATTTACTTATTTGTCAGAGAGAGAGAGAGAGAGAGAGCACGCAGCACAAGCAGGCAGAGAGGCAGGCAGAGGCAGAAAAAGAAGCAGGGTCCCTGCTGAGCAAGGGGCCCAATGCAGAACTCGATCCCAGGACCCTGGAATCATTACCTGAGCCAGAGACAGCCGCTTAACCGACTGAGCCCCCAGGCATCCCTTTTCCTAAGCTTTGAACTTCTGTTGGAAGAAGAAGTAGCTTAGTCATAGAGTAAATCTAATTATGACCTCATCACATAAATAAATACTTTAGCCACACATTACTTGCTGGTTTTATTTGCAGGACACAATTGCAAATATAAAGAATGCATCCCTAGGCCCTTGACAGAATCCAGTGTTGTGACACACTGGGCCAACCTAGTAGGTTTACTCCAAAAGCCAATTCCCTTCAGAGCGAGCCATCCCTCTGTCCTTATGAAAAGGTTAAATGCTTTAAATACATTAACTCATTAATTCAACATGTGTTTTTGAACAGGCACAGCATAGATATCCGGGAGGTCTTGTGTTCAGCCTTGGGTGTGCAGGGGAACAGGTTCAATGCAGTTTCCATCATGGAGTTTGGTCTAATGATGACAGCCATGAGACAAATGTTTGCAAAAGTACTGCCTACATTACAAATGTAAAAAATTCTATGGAGGAAATAGGGCTGCAAAGGTACACACCAGGGGAACCTAGTCAAGACTGGGAACTTGGAAGTACTTGTTCTAAGAAAATGATCTTTAAACTGAGACATAAAACTGTTCGATCCTCTCTCCCTTCCCTGGGAATCTTGAATATTATGGCACTAATTGAAAAAATGATAAAATGTTATTTATTTTTTGTTTGGTTGGCTGAGATATGCTTTATGATAAAAATTTACAGTCCATCTAAAAAAAAAGAAAAGATTTGGCATGTCATAAGTTTACAGGTGAAGTTCTTATAAAGTTTCCGTAGCTGAAAGTGTCTTTGGGTTTTTGTTTGCTTGTTTGTCACCTTAGATCTCTTTGTACGTGAGAAATGTTATGATAATGCTCAAATTTCAAGTCAAATTTTCTATGCCATCTTCTGACATATTATAAAATTAAGTTTATGAACTAAAACATCACTTAGTAATTCTTTCTATTTTTCATTTGTCTAAAAATATTCAATTCAATTATATTTATAATATTTTTACCTTTCATGTACTACTTTTCTCCTATTTATACTGGACAGAAAATGTCATAAAATGATAGGGCTCTAGAACATCCTGGAGAGGTTAGACAAATTGTATTATATCTGTTTAGAAAGCACAAATGAGGACTTCATGAATATAAATTAGTGTTTTATTTTTTCTAGTGTCACATATGATAAATCAGTTCCCTGGAAAGTGACAGTGATATGAACAGTAAAACATCTCCTCATCTTTATGCAAAATAAAGGGCTTAATAAGATAAATAAAAGGAGAATCTGAGAATGAAAGAAAAGAATTCTTGTCTTTGGGAAATGAGTATGAGGGATGGGTAACAGGGGAGAGGAGGGTTTCATAACCCATTGATTCACACCTCACCATGGAAATCAGGCAACACTCCTATTCAGGCTTTGCTTAGACACTGAAGATTTCACTAATATTTTGAAAGACAAAATATTAAAATAGCATATTTCCTCAGACAGTCCTCATAATTTTCACCAACATCCAGAAAGCAATATAATAAAAAGAAAGAATGAAAGAAGGAAGGAAAGAGGGAGGAAGGGAGAGACAGAGAGGCCTTGTATCCTTAGCTACATAGACACACAGATTGAGTATTTTGCTTTAAGAAAGCAAATTATCCAAAATTTACATTTCAGAGAAGCCGATTCCCATCTACTGAAAGTGAAGACTTTATTTACAAGTTTTATATACAAGTATTATAAAAAGCAATTCAAGAAATAACTGGAAAGCCATTAAAAATATATGGACATTCACAAATGACACTACAGACAAAGGGCTGATATCCAAGATCTATAAAGAACTCCTCAAACTCAACATCCAAAAAACAGATAATCATGTCAAAAAATGGGCAGAAGACATGAACAGACACTTCTCCAATGAAGACATACAAATGGATAGCAGACACATGAAAAAATGTTCATCATCATTAGCCATCAGGGAAATTCAAATCAAAACCACATTGAGATACCATCTTACACCAGTTGGAATGGCCAAAATAAACAAGACAGTAAACAACAAATATTGGAGAGGATGTGGAGAATGGGGAACCCTCTTACATTGTTGGTGGGAATGGAAGTTGGTGCATCCACTTTGAAAACAGTGTAGAGATTCCTCAAAAAATTAAAAATAGAGCTACCCTATGATCCAACAATTTCACTACTGGGTATTTACCCCAAAGATACAGATGTAGTGAAAAGCAGGGCCATATGTACCCCAATGTCCATAGCAGCAATGTCCACAATAGCCAAACTGTGGAAAGAGCCTAGATGCCCTTCAACAGATGAATGGATAAAGAAGATGTGGTCCATATATACAATGGAATATTACTCAGCCATCAGAAAGGATGAATACCCAACTTTTGCATCTAGGATGGGACTAGAGGAGATTATGCTGAGTGAAATAAGTCTAGCAGAGAAAGTTAATTATCATATGGTTTCACTTACTTGTGGAACATAAGAAATTACATGGAGGACATTAGGAGAAGGAAAGGAAAAGTGAATTGGGAGAAATTGGAGGGGGAGAAAAACCATGAGAGACTGTGGACTCTGAGAAACAAACTGAGGGTATTAGAGGGACGGGATGGATGAGCCTGGTGATAGGTATTAAGGAGGGCATGTATTGCATGGAGCACTGGGTGTTGTACTTAATCAATGAATCTTGGAATACTGCATCAAAAACTAATGATGTATTTTATGGTGATTAACATAACACAGTAAAAAAATACAGACAACAACAGGACAGCTATATAAGCTTGCCAATGGAGTCATATAGTGACATGCTGAACAAAAGCTACCTTGATGATAATCCATTTCATGCACACATATACCCCTGCACTTTTAGAAGATAAAATTGAAGAGGCCTAGAGAGAATTATGATTCCAAGTACACAGTTTATATCACTAAGTTATGAATAGATGTTAAGCACCATTAACTTTTTAAATTTAATTAATTAAATGTAAAGGTATAAGAATATTTTTTTGAACTGATGCTAGCTGTTCAAGAAATAAAAATGACTTTTAAATTTATGATAAGATGCGCATTCTCATTCAAAGTAAAAAAAAAAGAAAAAGAAAAAAATGGACATTCAAATTCATATCTGCTGGTGATTACCTCGTCTTTGGGATAGAATTCAGAAAGAAAAAGACCGAAGGTTTTGTGCCTATAGAAGTTTATTTCCAATTGCACTTAGCTATTGGAGTTCTTTATATCATTAAATTATTTCTCTAGGTGCTTGGGTGGTTTAGTCAGTTAAGCGTCCAACTCTTGGTTTTAGCTCGGGTCCTGTCTCAGGCTTGTGAGATGGAGCCCCACAGTGGGCTCTGTGCTCAGCAGGGAGTCTGTGGGAGATTCTCTCCCTTTTCCCTCCCCCTCCCCCTTCCCTTACTCTCTCTCTCTCAAATAATAAATAAATAAATCTTTTAAAAAATTATTAAAAAAAATCTTTTCTGAACTCATCCATTTCCTTTTCTCTGTCTGCTCAGTATACCTACATCTTCTCTAGATGTATCCCATGAGATCAGAAGGTAAGTTATACTAATTCCAGATTTAGCTACCTTTAATTAAAACTTTTCTCTGTGAGGATTTCTTGACAACCCTGGAAACATATGGAACTTAGAAGCCCCAACATCTTAAAGTTGAATCAAACTGATTAAAGTTATTCATAAAGTAACTCATCTTTGTGTGGCATAAGAAGATATTTCCCTCAGGCCTTATGATGGACACACTCCCTAGATCAATAACCTTAACTGCTCTCTCTTTCTTTGCTTTCTTTGGATTTCCAGTTCAGGAACAAGATAATCTCCCAATCAGATACATTACCTCAACTTTGACATCTTCTATTTTTAAAGTCTGAATAACATTTTGCACATGAATACTAATGAAGCAATTTATCCAAAGAAAACACTAAATTGGACTCAGAGAAATTAAAAGAGACAATCTGAAAATGTGAGGATAATACCTTAATCTATCTCCTACTGGTGCAGTAACTTCAAATGTGAGCCAAGCAGTTTTACAAGTGACTGAGATACTCATCAGGAAAGGCTAGGTCCTTGCTTCTCCAGGGTCTCATCTGGCTTCTAAAAAATGTGGTTGAATATGTTTCAAACATTTTCACCTTTGTCAGATTTTCCATAGCTCTTGAAGTATGCTTGGAGCTAGAAAGATGAAGATCTCAGTCTCTAACAACACATAAATGATGATGCACCTCGCTCATTTTGTCCTGGAATTATTTGGTTAGATTGCCATTTCCAGTACATCACCTTTTCTTTCTTTTACCCTTAAGAGGCTATAAAGCTCTTATCATAACAAATGAATTCAATTTTATTATTTGCTCCTGAAGGATTAACTGTTGTTCTGCCACATATTCCTTTACATTAAAGGAATGGAGTAGATCTGTGCAGTCCAATCCAGTAACCACTAGTTACGTGTTGCTATTTAAATTTAAATGAAAATTAATTAAAATTAAATAAAATTGGAAATTCAGGTCTTCAACCACATCAGCTGCATTTCAAGTACTCTCAGTAATCATATGTGAGTAGTGGCTATTGAATTGGCCAGTACAGAAATAAAACTTTTCTATCTTCACGGAAAATTATATTGGATACTACCAGATTAAATGATTAAGGAAATTAATTAATTCCTCAGTTCAACTGGGATAAGATTTTTTCAGTATGATTTTAACTTCTCAACCCTTTTTGAATAGAGACCTGGTTCTAATAAGCATATAGCTAGGCTAGTGTCCAACTTAGGAGGTGAATTCAGCATCCATAGAAGATTATATATTGGGCTGCATGAACAGGTGTAGAAAGAAGATGCTATGTGCACGTGTGTGTGTATATATATATATATATATATATATATATATATATATATAATTTATATTTGAAATGGACTATCTGGAACATGAGAACCTCAAATCAATGAAGTTCTTTTTTGTGAAGCTGAAATCATGGCAAAATTCAGAGGACAGAACATTAGAGCTAGGTGCAGATCAGGAGGAAAGTTAAATAATCAAGTTGCTGACAGTCAAGGTGAGGTGAATTCATACTGAGTTGGAGTAAGCCCTAATCCAAAGACTAATGTTCCTATAAGATAAGGCAAATTTGAACACAGACACACACACACACACACACAGGAAAACACCATGTGATGATGAAGGCCAAGATTGGATGTATCTATGCGACCAAGGAATACCAATGATTGTCAACCATACCAGAGGCTCAGAAGAGGCAAAGAATGATCCTCTAGAGGCTTCAGAGAGCATGGCCCTGCCAATAACTTGATTTCAGATTTCTAGCTATCACAACTCTGAGACTGTACATCTATCTTATTCTAACCAACCTGGTTTGTGGTCTTGTTACAGCAGCCCTAGGAAACTTGTACAAGTATATGTTATACCTCACTGCTCCTGTAGGAAGTACCTCAGCAGAGAGCACACCTCAAGAACACACCTAAGATTGCACCATTTTATTGGGTTACCGGCCCAGTGTTGAGGCACCTGCTCTGTTCAAGGCAGATTGCCCTTCAGGAGACAAGGTAGATATTAGGATGGCTGAGTTTTCATGAACTGATGTGGCAAGAATATACTGAAGAGTAGAACACTAACCAGGCTTCTCTGGACTGACTTGTGCTTAAAAGGCATCCCTGAAGTTTTGCAGTTATCACAAGAGAGAGATCCCAGACAGAAAAAAGAGGTACCTTTGCAACATGTGGATAGGGGGTTGGTATCATCTACTTTGAATATGAAAAAGAATATGATCTTCTTCAGTATCCCAGGTTGATAAAGCAAGACGTATTAGTTGCAATAACAAATTCTTTCCTACTTGAAAAACTGCACACCCAAGTCTTTTTTTTTTTTAAGATTTTATTTATTTATTTGACGGAGAGAGATCACAAGTAGGCAGAGAGGCAGGCAGAGAGAGAAAGAGGAGGAAGCAGGCTCCCTGCTGAGCAGAGAGCCTGATGCGGGGCTCAATCCCAGAACCCTGGGATCATGACCTGAGCCGAAGGCAGAGGCGTTCACGCAATGAGCCACCCAGGCGCCCCTGCACACCCAAGTCTTAAAGAATCCAACCTAAAGATGCTGGAGAAAGAATTTTTTACTCTTTTTTAGAATCAAAAGGAGTAAGAAAAAAACCCATATAAAGATGATATTTAACCTAACTTTTGCAACATTTAATTTTTATAAAGAGTTATATAATTTAACATGCAATATATTCAAATCATTCCCTATGCTGTATCAAAACTGTAGCTCTCTGGTAGCTGCAGTCTGGACCTAGATACCTGTACTATTACCTGACACTCGGGCTCTGAGCCCCTGGAATGCAGGCCCCTGGTATATTAGGAGGTCCTCTAAATGAGCAACATGGATCTGGAAATACTCCTGGAAACTCAGAAAGGAATTTTCTATGGGTGTCAGGCTATACCTCTCGAACTACCCAACTTCATATAAGAACAAGTCTTAATAGTCTTTCTGCAAAGATCCTTGGTTTTCTGTGGTTCACTGGCTCTCCGAAGGATTAGAGGCCAGCCCTGAAGGTTCAGCTGGTTGGCTTGAGGGAGCAGAGACTTTTGAGTCTTTTTCTTCCTGCCCATGTCTACCAGAACTATTCCCAAATTTCTTGGTGTCAGCAAACACTAAGCTTCCTTACTAAGAACATGGCAACCTCCACTTGACCCTGAGAACTCTTCCCCAAAGGGTTGGGGACAGTATTTATCACCTAGAGCTG
Source organism: Mellivora capensis (assembly GCA_004024625.1). Taxonomy (NCBI): domain Eukaryota; kingdom Metazoa; phylum Chordata; class Mammalia; order Carnivora; family Mustelidae; genus Mellivora; species Mellivora capensis. The sequence goes on along the minus strand of PISX010000712.1, from coordinate 179,162 downwards.
AAAAGCCCAGGGGAGAACTTCCAGGTGGCCACATACTCCTTGATTTGATATCCTTGTCCTTTCCCAAGAGGGAAGAAAGAAGCAAGCAGCTCTGCTATCTTAGTCAGTTTCCCCCATCCCACTCCAGTCTGCAGTCTGGTTCTATTTTGCTCATTTCTCCCCTGGAGAGTAGCTTATAATGCAGCACAGCTGGGGCAACATCATTAGTACGAATGGCAGGGATCTACTTTATATATGAAAATTACTGTTTAAATTATCTCTGTATTTTGAAGCTATTTTATTACCCCTGATATTTCTTTACTATTTTAGGAATTCAAGTGGGAAAGGTATGCATGATTAAGCATGTTAATCTGCCAATGGAATTATGGACCACCTAACAATTAATTGTTTCTTCTGTTTAGTGTGCTGGAATTTTAGAAAAACCAGACCCACAAAGTTTTTGGTCAGTGAATGTGCCATTCAAACTACAGTAATGACAAGAAAGGTTTGTTTTTGCCTTGGTTCACTGACGACAAATTATTGGGACACGCTTCAGCAGTTTTTAGTTTTATATTATCTTTTTTGTGTTACATTGTATCAACCTTCTCCTCAGGGGAGTTTTAGAAAAAATTCTTCAAGTTTAAGTTTTCAATTGAAATCTACCAAGGCATGATCACTTTGTTTGAGAATGTGTGTGTGTGTGTGTGTGTGTGTGTGTGTGTGTGTGTGTTGGTTGGGGGGACAGGTGATAGGTGTATCTTAAGCTTGAAGAATGGACTGGATTTCATATCTTGGCCATTATGGTGTATAATAGAAATTCCCAAAGTGAAAGAAAAAAAAGAAGGAAAGAAAGAGATGGAAGGAGAAAAGAAAAAAAAAAGCATCTCCTTGAAAGTAGAAAAAAAATTCAAGGAAATCTTGGCATATGGCTTCCTTAGGTTGAGAAATTGAGGGAGGGCGCAGTGCCAATACTACTTAGACGGCGACATACCAGCAGCCCCAGCTGATACCTTACTGGCACTAGGAAGAGAGGCTCCTTATGAGTTCAGCGTACTTTCCAAAACTCCCCCAAGGAGCCTCATTACTAACACAGTATCTTTTACTCTATTACTCTTTTTTTTAAATTTAATTTTATTTATTTATTTGAAGGATAGAGATCATAAGTTTGCAAAGAGACAGACAGAGACAGAGAGGAGGAAGCAGGCTCCCTGCTGCAGAGAGCCTGATGTGGGGCTCGATTCCAGGACCCTGAGATCAGGACCTGAGCCAAAGGCAGAGGCTTAACCCACTGAGCCACCCAGGCGCCCCTACTCTATTACTCTTCTTTGCCTCCCTGACTTGATCTTTGACATTTGCCCAAAGTTAGCCATAAAGATGGCAAGGAAGATAACAACCTTGCTTTCATCATACAGAAGGAATTGGAATAGAATGTTAGGGCTTAGAACAGATGCACCAGGACTGTCCTCAAATAATGATGATAATGATGATATAATAACAACAACAACATATGACTCGGTGTACAGAATTCCATCTGAATTTTCCCTGGATACCTGTCTTTTTTTTTTAAGATTTTATTTATTTATTTGACAGACAGAGATCACAGGTAGTCAGAGAGGCAGGCAGGGAGATAGAGGAGGAAGCAGGCTCCCTGCTGAGCAGAGAGCCCGATGTGGGGCTCGATCCCAGGACCCTGGGATCATGACTCAAGCTGAAGGCAGAGGCTTTAACCCACTGAGCCACCCAGGCGCCACCCCCCCATACCTGTCTTATGTTGCCCTTCTATCACTTGTGCCAGGCACTGAACTCAATGCCATCTGATCAAAGCCTTGATTTAATGTCTTGACAATTCCGTACTTTGGGGTAAAGAATATTACAGTCCAGTGTGTTCTAAAATATAAAGGATCTCTGATACTGCCACAATCCACCCACCAGACTGAGACTCCTTATAATACCCCTAGCCTAACCCACACCTGACATTTGCTTCTCTTGTGACCCTGAGTATTTGATCACCTATCTATGATTGCTGGGGTTAACTTTAGCAGCCTACAGTGTTTCTCCCCACCATGTCCCTTGCATTTGAGCTGAGCATTCTAAAGTCAAATTAGCCTTATTCCATAACATCACCTCCATTTCCCAAAGGAAACTGCAACTCAGAGCTGTTAAGATGTGGCTCAAGGTCATCTAGCTAAACTAGGTTCTCAGAAACAGCTTCGTCTAAATCTAGACCATCTGTTCTTTCCACGTTGTCACTCAGCCTCCCATTATTTATATTCTGAATCATTCCAAAAAGGATTTAAGGTTTTAAAATTAATAAGTGAATTCTGGTTTATAAATCAGCATACTGTACAATTGGGTAGCATGAATAAATTCCATTGCAATTTCTCCTAGTGATAAATTTGCTAGATCCAGAAATTGGACCAATGGTAAATTCACCAAAATGCTGACACTCCATAAAGCCACCTGAAACAAACCTTAGATCCTTCACAGGTATTGGAACTACAGTGGGAACACTTTGGCCTCCATGAGGATCCATGACACTGTGGATAATGTCACTTAAGAGACTTGAGATCCAGTTGCAATTATCTTCAGCTCTCTACAAGTCACCTTAACAGCAAATTGAGTTCAGTGATTAAACCTTATCTGTAAGCTCAGAATAGCTGCAGCAGGGAGTAGAATGAGTCAGTCCTTCCAACAGAGTCTCCCCTTATCTTATCACATTGCAGAACCACCCACCTGCTCACACAGAGACTCCTCCATAATTCCCATCAGCTATTTCAGCTGGATCTTGATTTTGGAAGCACAATGGGTGTTTGATGTGCTTCATGGATATATTTGGCTCCACTTCCTATTTTCAAAGATATTTTCACTGGATCTCCTTTAAATAGAACTTTGAAGTTTCCTTCCTTCTAAGTGGGCCCATTTTATTGGCTCCCTATCCAAAGACTTATCTCTAGCCATCTGACTAATATCGGGAATGCTCTTAACATTCTGTTAGCTCCCTTACTATCCAGGCTTCAAAAGTCAATTTTTCAACTTCACTGAAAAGAAACAAAGTTTTTCTCAAAATGGCAAGATATTTCTTTCCTTGGCCTGTTCTTTGGTAGCACAGTAGTTAAGAACAAAATCTCTGGATTCACAGCTAAGTATGAATGCCAGCGGCAGCACTTACCAGCTGTGTGGTCTTGGGCATGTGCCTTAATCGGTCTAAATCTCAGTTTCCATTTCTATCAAGTAAGACTAACTGTCTGCCTTTATATACATTGAAAAAATGATATGAGGCACTTATGTACTGTAGTACATAAATAAGTGCTTAGAAAATATGAGCTGTTATTCATAACTTCATTGTCATGAATTAAAAAGTAATGAATAGCCCTTAAAAAATGAAAAAGAAAATGTAGATCATTGCTTGGGAGGTGGGGCAGAGGAAACCATTTGTATATCCAGGTATTTGTCTGTGTCCATGGGTTAGTGTCCCATTTCCCTTTAGCTGTTCTCCTATCAACTTTTCCCCTATATGATCAATATATTTGGCAGAAGACTGACAAAATAATAATCTCTCTAAAACCTGGAACTAATCTGGTTACATTCTGTTCAAAAGACTTCACTGGACTGTCATTGTCAAATAATTCAAACACACACTCTTTGTCTTGACACCCTCCATCCCTACTGGGAGGGCCTTGAAATGTTGACTATGAAAAATCTAGCAGAAGGTTTGGAATATAACTGGCACACATTAAGTCTTGCTTTACCTTCCCTTCCTTGAATATTATTGCCCAACTCAACTACAACTCCCTCTATGCCTCTATGGGAAGGAATGTCTCAATGTCTCCTGCAGTATATCCAATGTTCCCATCTGCCTCTACTTACTCCATCTGTCAACCTTCCTTTTCCTTCAAGCCCAACTCAAATGTTAGCCTATCCATAATCCTTTGGTTAGTATTCTCATTTAAGGGAGCTCTGTGGTTTTTCTAGACAACTTTCTACTCTTGTGTATTTTATTATACTTTCCAGGGACTCTCCACAAGTTTCATACCACTTTGGAAATGCCAGGCAATTCTAATTTGGCAAAAGACAGTGATGCCTGGAAATGACCTATAAGGAACCTAAAACCCCTCAAAATTTAGGAAATGACTGAGCCTTAAATGAGTGAAAGAAAGAGAATGCATGGGCTCTGAAGTCAAGCAGACTGGGTTTGAGTCTCATCTCTGCGATTTCATGAGTAGTTGGCCATTGGGCAATTACTAAACCTCTATGAGAATTGGTTTCCTCTAATAGGACTACTAATGCCCACTGTTGAGGTTTTGTTCTGCAGACATGAGATAATATATTAAAATCCCAGTGCCTAGCAAAAAAAAAAAAAAAAAGTCTATGCTAAGAAAATGCCAACTATAATTACTGTCCAGTGAACTAGCAAAATATTGGCTCTAGTGGGTCAATTATTCAAGCCCGGTCCATACAAAAGCTTCATAAGAGTTCTTTTAGTTTTCCTAGGACTTAGGTGAGATGTGTCAGTCAATGCTCAGGTCAACAGTTCAAGCTGAACAGCTCAGCTATGACTGTGTGCAAACCCAAGTGATGCCTTGCTTTGAGAGACCCAGTGAGATTGTCCCTGAAGAATATGAATCATTTTTATAAATATAACAAACCACAAAGAAAGTTATTTTGGCTCAGTATCATATTCACATTCTCTTTGATAAAACAGTAACTGGAAAATGAACGGATCCTACATTTTTAAATTTAGATATTGGTGCATTACATCTTCATGTAGTAACAGAAATGTGAAGCCAAGACATGGATTTGTGTTTGTCCAACCTCTCAAACCTAGTTAATGACAGAACTAGATCAGGTTTTCTGATTCTTAGCATACTCAAAAAGTAGTAATTTTAGTTCCCTTTACCTTTCTTTTCATCTATTTCAAGTTAAGCTTCTATTAATTTCAACTGCTCCAAGCTTGTTTCAGTTGGGAACTTGCTTTGTGTTTGAACAGAAGAAGAAGGGGTCCGAAATGATGGCAATAAAATCCTTTTCTTCATGGTGAAATTGTGTATTGTTCATGCAATGGAATCAATTTGGCTAAAGAATTCAAACTTTGAAAGAAAATCTCTTCACAGTGGGTAAGAAACAGACATTGCTTTTCTCAGTGTCAAGAAAATTGAAGTGCAAATAGATGAAAGCTATGTCTAAAAGATATCAAAACCTCTTTCATTTTGCATTTGGATGTTTTTGACATTATGTAGAGTCAAAGTAAATTTCTGCAAGTCTTAGAAAATTAGAGTAGAGGAATAAAGAACAAAATTCAGATTTTCTAGGTCCTTTTATCATTACTTCATTCATTTGCAGCAATGCTTCTGTATTCCTCATGGTTTCTAAATGTGTCTGTTTTTTCTCAAAATTCACAGTTGCTTTTGAAAATGGTTATCATTCTTCTTAAAGTAAATGAATTATTTCACAATTCATTAACTGACAAATTAATTATTTTTTGAGACAAAGTAAGCAATCATGTTAGATTAAAATTCCTCCCTGATGAATATCCCAGGATGGCATTTGTCAAGCACCCATATATTTGTTAAAAAATAAAAAGTAATATTAAATAAGTGGTGTTTTGTGCAGTTTTTTGATGAATTAGCATTTCAAGTAGGCACAATTCAGACATATATTTAAAATGCTTAGGTAGGGTAACCTAATACATGAGTTCTTAGAAAAAAAGAAAATCCTTTTCTTTAAGTCAAGATTAGAAGAACCTGAAGAAATGCAATCTTTTAAAAAAAAGTTTTATTTATTTATCTGAGAGTGGGGGAGGAGCAAAGAGAGAGAGAGCGAGAGCATAGAGCAGACTCCACACTGAGTGTGGAGCCCTACACAGGGCTCGATCTCACAGCCCGGAGATCAACACCTGAGCCAAAACCAAGAGTCAGACGCTTAATTGACTGTGGCACCCAGGCATCCCAAAATACAATATTTATGTTTGACAGAGAGGGATCTCAGTCATTCCACACCTCAGATCATCATTATTTCACTTTTTCATCAAAATTTACACCAAAGAAAAGGAGATGTTACTGTAGATATGGTTGGATTATTCTCTAGGTCTATAAAGATCCAAAATCTAATTAGTTTACAATTCTGTATGGAGATATAATATCTTCAGTATGAGACAACCAGTGAACAAAAGCCCTTCACTGACTGCAGGGACGAGAGCCTGTAGCTGACACTTTCTTACCATTAGATATTGATTTCCCTTTACTCCTTACCATCAGAATCTCAATTGTTGCTGTGATACTAAATCTCCTGATTAAAAAAGGAAGGAAGGAAGGAAGGAAGGAAGGAAGGAAGGAAATTTCTCAGCCTTCCTTGGAGGTAGACATGGCCAGCAACATTCTTCCAGCTTATGAAATGCAAGCAAAATTTACCAAGTATGGCTTCTCAGAAAGCTCTTTAAAAGCAGGTGGACAAACACCTTTGGCTCCTTGCTCTTATTATTCTTCCTGCGTGAAACACTGATGTGATACAAGAGATGTAGCCCGCCATTTTTTATCCCGAGAAGACATGCATGAAGAATCTAAATAAAGGCTGAATGAAAAGATAGAAAATGCAAGGGCCTCCAGTAGCATCATGGAATTAATTTACCTTGAACTTCCTACTTCATGTGCTTCCTATTTTAGGAGACAAACGAAAACAAAAAACAACTTAAAGAGCTCTAATTGGATAAATCACAATAAATTGAGTTCCATGTTATGGGCATTGAAATTACTTCTTTTTCTCCTGAATGATAACCTTAGTCATCCTTCGAAGAGTAAAGTTGAAAAGTAACATTGCTTCATCTTTGTGGAGTCATTTCATGATGAAACAGACATTTTATCAGCAGCATCAAGAGTGATCATTCTTTGCCCAACCAAAGGTCATGAAGATTTTCCCCTATGTTTTCTTCTAATTGTGCTATAGGTTTAGCTCTCTAACTTAGATCTATGATCAATTTCGTGTTAATTTTTTTTCTTTTTAAAAAAATATTATTTAATTATTTGATATAGAGAGTGAGAGCACAAACAGGGGGAGCAGCAGGCAGAAGGAGAGGGAGAAGCAGGCTCCCCACCTAGCAGGGAGCCTGATGTAGGGCTTGATCCCAGAGTCCTGGGATCATGACCTGAGCTAAAGTCAGATGCTTAACAGACTGAGCCTCCCAGGTGCCCCTTGTGTTAATTTCTATAGATGGTATGAGTTAAGAACCAAGGGCCAAAGTTTAATCTCTCTCTCTCTTTCTCTTACTTTTATTTCATATATGAAGCTTTCTGATTATTTCCACATGATTTGTTGAAATGTATTTTCCCCCTTTGAATTGCCTTGTCAATTTTGTTGAAAATCAATTGGCACCTTTGTTAGAAATCAATTAGATCTCTTTTTGTAATATTTTGTAGATATAGAATTTCGTTATAACTGACCATGTTGCTTGTAAATAAAAGCATTAATTCTTTCTTTACAAGCTGTAAGGTTCCCCCCCCTTCTCTTCTTTAATCACACTGACTAGGACTTATAATACAATGTTGAATAGAAATTGTAAGAGGGGACATTTTGTCCTCATTCCCTAACTTATGGGGGAAACATTCAAATTTTTACCATGAAGTATGATCTTAACTTTAGGTTTTTTGTTAGATGACTTTTGTCAGGTTAAAGAAACTTCATTCTTTTCCTAGATGTGCTAAGAGAGTTTTTCTGAATGGGTGTTGAATTTTGTCAAAGGCTTTTTCTGCATCTATTGAGATGCTCATATGTTTTCCATTTTTTTAGTCTGTTAACATGGTGAATTACAATTGATTTTCAAATGTTGAACCAACCTTGTGTTATTGGGCTAAATCCCAGTTGGTGATGATTAATCCTCTTTTTATATATTGCTGAATTTGGCTTGCTAACATTTGTAAAGAATTTTTTTGCATCTATGTTTATGAGAAATGATGATAAGTAGTTCCTTTTGCCTTGTGTTATCTTTGGTGTTGATTAATGGATAATGCTAGCCTCAGAGAGAGATTTGGGAAGAGTCTTTATTTTCAAGAAGAGTTAGTACAGAATAGAAGAGTATAGTATGGTATAGAATTTATATTATTTCTCCTTTTAATGTTTGTTAAAATTCATTAGGAATCTTTGTGCACCTTACAGGGAATTTGTCTATTTCATGTAAGTTAAAATGTATTGCCATAAAGTTGCTCATTTTATTCTCTTGTTATCCTTTAATGTTTGCATGATGTGTAGTGATATCTTTTCCCTTAATCCCGTTATTGATAAGCTATATCTTCTCTTTTTCCTCCTCAGTCTGACTATAGATTTTTCAACTTTATTCAACTAGCTTTTTATTTCCCTTTTTAATTTTTATATTTTATATTGTTTTTAATTTTCTTTTTCATTAAATACTTCTCATGTTTTACTTCCTCCTTTTTGTTTACTTTGGGATTAATTTTCCCTTCTTTTTATAGTTTCTGAAGGTAGAAATTTGTATCATTGATTTTTGAAATCTTACAAGGTAAGAATTTTTTGCTATGAATTTTCATTTAACCACTATTTTAGCTGCATCTCATAACTTTCATGATGGGGTCTTTTAATTTTCACTTAGTTCAAAATATGTTCTATTTCTTCTATGTAAGCTTTTTCTTTGATTCGTGTTTTATTTAGGAATGTGTTATTTAATTTTCAAATATCTGGGGATTTTACAGGTATGTTTCTGATGTTGGTTTTTGTTGTTGTTGTTGTTTTCATTTAATTCTGTGGTGGTTAAAGAACATACTTTTAAAAATTCCAATTATTTTATAATTCCAATTATTTTAAATTTCTTGAGACTTGTTTTATGTACTAGAAAATGGTCTGTCTAGAAAATGTTTTTTGTGCACTTGAAAAGAATGTGCATTCTATTGTTTTGGGTGAAGGTTCTATAAATGTCAATTCTATTGAATAGGTTGATAGTGTCTGTCCCTCAGGACTACTGTAATCTCACTGACTTTCTGTCTTCTACTTCCATTAATTATTGAATGTAAGGTGTTAGTATATCTAAATATAATTGTGGATTTGTCTTTCTTGTCTGTTCTATTTGTTTTAGTTTTGTGCACTTTGAAGCTAGTTATTCTGTGTATACATTTAGATTCATGTGGCTTGATAATTTAGTAACTTTATTAGAAAGAAAGGAACTTATTTATCCCTAGCAATGTTCCTTGTTTCAAAATCTACTTTGTTTCATATGAATATCACTACTCTAGCCTTCTTTTGATTACTATTTTATGGTTCATAATTTTCCATCGTTTTACCCTTAAGATACCTGTTCCATTATAGTTAAACTGGATTTTTTAGATGGCATATGATTGGGTCTTGTTTTTGTATCAACTTGACAATCTCTGTCTTTTAATCATACTGTTGACTTTTAATGCAATTGACAGGCTACAGCTTAAAGTTACCTTTGGCTACTCATTTCTATTCATTCTACCTAATCTCTGTTTCTCTTTTCCTGCCATTTTGGGATTGAGTGTTTTTGCTTATTCCACTTCATATCCATTGTTGGCTTATTAACTAAACCTCTATTTTTTTAAGTGGTAGCTCTAAAGTTTGTATAATATACATATTTAACTTCTACATTCAAATAATATTATACAAGTTCACATACAGTATAAGAACTTTAAAATAGTGTATTTCCATTTTCTGCTTCTGGCTTTTGTGCTATTTTGTCATGATTTTACTTTTACATGTGCTATTTTGTCATGATTTTTACCTTTACATAGACTCCAAAATATAGTTATTTTTGCTTCTAAAAGTCCTAAATGTCTTCAAAATATATATATACTCCTTCAAATGACTTTCATTCCTTTCTGTAGATCAAATTTCTGATATTTTCCTTTATCCTGAAAGATTTACTTTAATACTTTGCACAGTGGAGGTCTGACAGCAATAAATTCTCTTAGCCTTTTTATGTATAAAAAAGTCTTTATTTTTATATTATTTTAAAAATATATGTTGGCTGGATATAGAATCCTAGGTTGATTTTCTTTTCCCTTTCAGCACTTTAAAGACATTCCACTATTTTCTTCTGGCTTGAGTGGATTCTGATGACAAGTCTGCTGGTATTCCTCTATCCTTCACATGTCCGTCTATTTGTTTTTTTCTCCCTGCCTGGCTGATGTTAACATTTTCTCTTTAGCACTGACTTAAGCAATTTTATTATGAGGTATCTTGTGTTTTCTTCATGCTTCTTCTGATTCGGGTAGTTTGGGGGCTAATCCAGACCACTACTGAGACAGTAACTCCCTAAGAAACTTACCCAGAGCTATGTGTATGAAAATATTTTTCCACTCTGGCTGTTGGAAATAGTGACTATCTCTCATCCTATGTGAGCCCTGGGAATTGTTCTGCTTGTTCCTGCCTATGATTTTTTCCCCTCCTTGATTCCCATAGTCTCTTACGTGCAAATCTAGGTCAGAATTCTACCAAGCACTTGAAAAGATCCCTTTGCAGACCTGCCTCACACTCTAGCTTCCTTGGATTTCCAAACTCTGAGCTCTTTCTTTTCCTTTCAGTAAGACACCTGGGTTCCAAGCATATTTTGTCTATTTATTTTTAGGATCTTATTTATTTATTTGACAGAGAGAGATCACAAGTAGGCAGAGAGGCAGGCAGAGAGAGAGGAGGAAGCAGGCTCCCTGCTGAGCAGAGAGCCCGATGCAGGACTCGATCCCAGGACCCTGAGATCATGACCTGAGCTGAAGGCAGAGGCTTAACCCACTGAGGCACCCAGGCACCCCAAGCATATTTTAAAAATATAGGTTAATGTTTACCTCTGTCACTTTCCTAATTTGTTTTTTTCATCTCTCTAACATTTCCAAATCCTTTGAGGCCTCTGGGCCAATACAAGGGTATTTCAATACCCTTCTCTCATGTCTTCAGTGCAATGTGTGTGTGTATGTATGTGTGTGGGTGTGTTTTATACAGCTGACAATACAGTATGATGGAATAGAGTGGAGTTGCAACCTAGACATGCCAGGAAATCATGTGTTCCATATTCTAAAATGACAGATCTCACCCTTCTTTCTGTGGGGATTAGAAAAAAAATCTAGTCCAAATTCAAGATGTCAGTAAAGATTGGTGGTTAAGGGGCACCTGGGTGGCTCAGTCCATTAAGCGTTTGCCTTTGGCACAGGTCATGATCCGAGAGTCCTGGGATCTAGCCCTACACTGGGCTCTCTGCTCAGTGGGAGTCTGCATCTCCCTCTCTCTATGCCACTCCCCCTGCTTGTGTTCTTTCTCTCTCTCTCTCAAATAAATAAATAAAATCTTTTAAAAAAAGATTAGTGGTTAAGAGGAGGGCTTTGGAGTTAGACTCCCTTTGTTGACATCCTGACTCTGCTACTCACAGAGGTGTGGTCGGACAAGTTATTTAATCAATCTGAGCCTTAATCTGCATATTTAAAATAGAAATAATTATAGGTGCTGTCAAAAGACAATGCAAGGATTGAATAACATAATCCATGTGGAGAATTTAGGACTATGACTAGTGTGATACAGTGGTATTGGATGTTGGTTTTTTTTTTTAAGATTTTATTTATTTTTTTGACAGAAAGAGATCACAGTAGACAGAGAGAGAGAGAGAAGCAGGCTCCCTGCTGAGCAGAGAGCCCAATGCGGGACTCGATCTCAGGACCCTGAGATCACGACCTGAGCTGAAGGCAGTGGCTTAACCCACTGAGCCACCCAGGTGCCCCATGGATGTTGGTATTAATACTCATGTAGTATGTAGCTGATAACCCCTTAGCAATTTTAGAAGACACTTTTACAATTTTAAAGGATCTTTATTAATCCAGATGAACCTCAACTTGATGAAATGTATGCCTCTTTTTCTTTTGTACTATTCCACTTTCAACCAGTATGAATAGGGAATATTACATGGCAGTTCAATCTTTCCTGAACAGTTATTCTTGTGTGTCACTGTGTTGGGAGTCTTTAAGACTGCCCTCAGATTTGGTGATTTGCTAGGAGGACCAATAGGACTCACTGTATAGTCCTATTTGTGTCTGTGACTTTTTATAGTGAAAGAATACATAGAAAAATCAGCAGAGGAAACTAAAAGGCAACCTATGAATGGGAGAAGATATTTGCAAATGTCTTAACAGATAAAAGGCTAGTATCCAGAATCTATAAGAACTTATCAAACTTGACACCCCAAAAACAAGAAATAAAATGGCCAAGAAATGGGCAGAAGACACGAACAGACATTTCTCCAAAGAAGACATACAAATGGCCAATAGACACATGAAAAAATGGTCAACATCACTAAACATCAGGAAAATCCAAATCAAAACCGGAATGAGATACCACCTCACACTGGTCAGAATGGCTAAAATAAACAACTCAGTAAACAACACAAGCTGGAGAGGATACAGAGAAAAAGGAACCCTCCTACACTGTTGGTGAGAATGCAAGCTGGTATAGCCACTCTGGAAAATAGTATGGAGGTTCCTCAGAAAGTTAAAGATAGAGCTACCCTATGACACAGTAATTACACTACTAGGTATTTGTCCAAAGGATACAAACATATTGTTTCAAAGGGGCACTGGCAGCCCAATGTTTACAGCACAATGTCCACAATTACCAAACTGTGGAAAGAGCCCAGATGTCCTGAAGAAAGGATAAAGAAAATGTAGAGTGTGTGTATGTGTGTGTGTGTGCGTGCACGTGAGTGTGTGTTGCAATATTACCCAGCCATCAAAAAGAATGGAATCTTGCCATTTGCAACAATGTGGAGGGAACTCAAGGGCATTCAGGATAAATCATATTATTTGTACAAAGAGTTTTAAGTATAGTGAGGCACTGTTTTCACTTAGAGAAAGTTTTATATCAGTCTAAAGAACTATTTACCAGCTAAGTTACCAAATACCAATCAAGACTCAACCTTGCAAGTAGACCTTTCTGAGAATAGCAGTATCAGACTTACTACATTAATTCTTTTTTGCGAAGTCATCTTCTGCAAACTCTTAAGCCAGCTTTTTAAGGCTTTCTGCCTTATCAAAGATCCTCCAAAATTTCCAACATCTGCTTTGCCAGCAAGATTCCTAAAGCAGGCAGTAAAAGGGGAGGGGCAAAAAGATACAGTTATTCTTTGTCTAGAAACTGGAAACTGTGAGATAGTGTGGTGTCTTAAGTCATTGAGTTCGTTGTCATTTGTTACACAGTAATTAAAAAAAAACCCCAAATACATTGCATTTTCAAAAAAATAAAAATAAAAAATAAATGAAAAGGGAAGAGGAGATGAATGTATCCAAGATTATCAACACTTTTTCATTATAATTCCAACCTAGACAACATATTTATGAATCATAAATTGCTGCAGGTATTTTTCTTCATGTGTCACATTTTAGAGGTAGAATTTAAAGATAGATAAGTGTTACTACAATAGCATTACATTAGGTATTCAGAAATACTTTTGGTTGGACAATCTCTTTCTATCTCAATCATTAATTATCAGAACTTGTTTTTATAATTGCTATTAGAAATAATGGTATTGTGCTGATCACCTGAGGTTGAAGATTTCTGACAAAAATAATACTTTCACTCTTTTATTTGTGAATATCGACTACTTTGGAAATAAGTTTTTTCCTTTACTGACATACAATGAAGAAAGATATTTATGTGATTTATACATATAGGATTGGATCTTTGTCCATAACCCTGAGAGTAATGCATTCTCTTTCTGATCTCCAGGTGGGAAAACTCTTAAAGAGTTTTCTCATGCATCACATTAAGATCTATGATTTAACATTGTGTTCATTTGTCTGGTAACTGATTCCATGACAATGCATTTCAATATATGTATTTATTCTTGGATACAACTGGAATCATATTATAGTGGATTACCATGGGTAACCAATATTTGTCTGGATGTAGAAATCAAATATTATTACAAACCTTATTCCTATGTCTAGGGTTTAAAACCTACATGTTTGAACAATTCATGAATTCAATTCAAAGGTCAAACAATTAATAACTCACAAGTTTAAATAATTCATACATCAAAAATAAATACACATCTACATACACTTTTTAACTTCTAAAAACATTGCAAATTGACAGAATATTCTTATTGTTCTAATTGAATTCTGCTTTCAGTAGCTTTTATTTTAATTATTTCCTTCCTTCCACTTTAATTTTTAAACTTTCTGCTTTTTTCTTAAAGATTTACTTATTTGAGAAAGAGTGGGGAGAGGGGCTGAAGGAGAGGGAGAGCGATTCTAGCCAGGCTTCACACTCAGCATGGAGCCTGACGTGAGGCTTGATCTCATGACACTGAGATCATGACCTGAGCCCAAACCGAGAGTAGGATGCTCAACTGACTGAGTGACCCAGGCACCATACCTTTCTACTTTTTTAATGTATATATTAAGGCTCTAATTTTTCCTCTAAATGATATTTTATCCATTTCCCTCTAGTTCCAATGTGTGGCATTTTTGTGAAAGTTCAGTTTTGCCATTTTTAAATTTTTCTTATGATTTCTTCTTTGACCTATGTATTATTTAAACATCTGGGTTTTACATTTCCAGATATAAGCAGTTGTAAAATAATTTATAGTTTCTAAATGAATCATATTGTGATCAGAAAGCATTATCTAAATTAGACCAATTCTCTGAAATTTGCCATCTGCTTTATATCTGAATATGTGGTCAGTTTCATCCTCAAATTGTACCTTTCAGAAATACGAAGACTTGCTATCCCCTCAATGTGCTAACTTCTCCTACCTATAATTCTCATTCCTTTGCTTGGAATTGAAAACCTCTTCCTGGATTCATTCTTTTCTTTCTTTACTCCTTTCTTTACTTTCTTTACTTCCTTTACTCCCTGAATCCTTCTAATTAAGTTAAACATTCCTTATACTATGTGTTTACCTTTCCTATAACATCTATCCCCCATATCAACTTCTCTTCTACTGTGTCCTACCACTCAGATCAGGACCACCTGAAGGGCTTTTGAACTATACAGGTTTATGGTTTTACCCTAAACCTATTCACTTAGAATCTCCAGGAGTAGAACCCAGAAAACTTCAGGTTTATCAATTTGACATTAAAGTTGATTTTTGTGGGTATTAAAGTTGATGAACTACTGAGGCATATTATAATCATTTGTTGAGTTGTCTCTCTTTCCCTAATGTTGCCTTGCTTATTTGTTTATGACTATGTCTCCAAACCTAACACAGACTCATTATGTTGATACATAAAAGAAATAATAAATGTTATATACATTTTAAATAATAAAACAAGCTTATACCATGTGGTATAAAGGAAGGCTACTTTCAGCCTTGGTTGAAATCTGGGCAATTCTACCAGCTTTTACTGCTCTGAGTAAAATGTTAACACCTCTATTGAATCTAACTGGTCAAACCAATTTAAATGATTTGTCCATGACTTCATGGAGTCTCAGAATTGTAAGAGACCATTTAATACAAACAAGTGAATCCCTGTCATTATACAGATACATAATCTGAGAATGAAAGGTACAGTTGCTTGTCTGAGATGTTTAGCAAGAAGATGGGACTAGAACTTTCACTATGTATTCATGAACAAAGGAGATAAATCCTTGGAAGAAAGGGAATAATTCAGTGTGAAGAAATACCAACATGAAATTTACCTGATTTTGATTTGTTAGGATGTTAAATAGAAGAACCTGTAAAACTCAGATGAGACTTTAAGAGAAAAAAAAAAAAGCCCAATGAGGCTAATCTACTAAGAAAATCAAACATGGATACATAGAGTCAAAACTTAAGAAAATTTAAAATAGAAATCTTTTAGTTTAAGTTTCTCTGACTTTCACCTCCATGTTTAAGCAACCAATGTTGAATTATAGTCGGAAGTATTGTTACACAGTTGGAACAGTAAATTAACAGCTAGGAGAAGAGATAACATTGAATACAATTATTTTCTTTGTTTTCAATTAGTTTAGGCATCATGTAGGCCTGAATTAGTTTTACCTGGCTCCGGTTAAACAGGTAACCTGATTCAATGAAGAAATTTTACCTGGGTAGGTATTTTTAATGTTTTAACGAATCTAGTTACTATTTCTTTTTCCTCTTAAATGTTCCACCAGATGGCAGTAAATGCACCACCTTTCTTTTAAAAATGGAAACAACCCGATGAATTAAAGCAAATTTATCTCCAAGTGTTTTGTAGAGTTAAATTTTCATTGGCAGGGAAAAAATGGCAGAAAAAAAATACATTGAATATTTTATATGGTAAATTAAAGATACGGTCACAAGGCCAATGACAAAAAAAAATAAAAAAGAATCAAAATAGAAAATACAAAACACTGACCTTTGTAAGAAAACAAAAATTCAGCCAGTAGAAGTGAAAAGGCCAAACTGAGGGTTGCTGGAGGAGGGGGTGGGGAGAGATGGGGTAACTGGGTGATGGGTGCTAAGGAGGGCACGTGATATAATGAGCACTGGGTGTTATACGTAACTGATGAATTTCTACATTCTACCCCTGAAACTAATAATACACTACAGGTTAAGTAAACTGAATTTAAATTGAAAATATTTTTTTTAAAGTAAAAAGCCCAAATCTGTCACATGTTGAATACATTTCAGTAAAGTGTTGCCTTTTTATACTTGGTAAATTATGGTGTCTGAATCAATTTCACAGATTTCACTTGTGAAATTTTTTGTTTCTCCTTAGCCCAACCAAAATACTTCAGATAGATAATAGAGATCACTGAGTCCTCCAAAAACCATTGCAATTAACACATATCTTCAATCTCCTTTAATTGACTGAAGCCAGTCAACAAAATTAAACTTCAATTCTATCCAGGTTTATAGCCTCACATAGGAGAGCTTTCTTTGGCCAACTTAATCTGTGTCAACACATTCCAGAATTGTCAAAGTGGAACAGTACAAGCATAGATTGCCAATTAACAGAAGAATAACATTTAGAGCAAAAGAGGGGATAGTGTAGTCTATTTACATAGGTTCAAACGCACCTGAGGCATTACTTTGGGCCTGCAACTTTAAGGTAAATTGAAAAAGTAAAGAGCATTTAAAGAGCACAGACACATTCAGTTTATACTGAGCAATTGTGAATGTTACATCCATGGAAAGGAAATAGAATGACATAACTATCTGCAAATATACAAATGACTATTTTGTGCAAAAGGAATAAGACCTTTTGAGTGACATCAGAGGATAGCAAAAAGACCAACAGGTGGAAAGGAAAATCTCCATGGTACAGAAATGAAGGAGAAAGGAATTTGAATTCAGATAGAATTAAGGTAGGATGAGGAAGAAGACTGTTATTAGACCCAGAAATTGGCCCTAATGACCAATGGCTTTACCACTGAGACAAGGATGGAATTTAAGATCTGGATCTCAGAGAGAAAGGAGAAGGGAGTTGGAAAAGAAACCTGTGCATAAAGCAGAAACTTAGAAGTATATGCCCTCATTTAAAAAAAAAAGAAAAAAATTAAAAAAATCATATGCCCTAGAGAAAACTGCCCACCAATTCAGAGAGAAGGTTGTCTCTGCTCTGGTGGAAGGAAACTTCCAGAGCTCAGGCTGTCTAGGCTTCCTACTCTAAGAGAGAACATTCTCTCAGCTGATGCATCCCAGAAATGGGATTTACTGCCTCAAGAGCTGGTAAGCACCTCACCATTTGTACCATGGAAATAATCAAGTGAACACTAACTTTGGCAGAATCATAAAATTCTAGTCAGCATCTGGCAGAGAGGCTCTTTGGGTGGGATCTTTGAAACACATTCATAAATATACTTTTTAGCTTTTGTTAAATGATATATCCTATAATATACAGAAGTTTCTCAAACTGTATTGAACCTATGCCATTGTTGGAGTCAAAACCTAATCTCTAGAGAAAAGGAAACAAAGCCTCGAGTCAACCGGAACATTCAATCACGTTCTATCTTGAGCAGCAAGTGTGGTTCTTTGCAAAAGGAAGAAGAAGGTACCTGGCTTTTAGGAAGTCCATGTGCTTTTGCCTAAAAACTTCAAGTTATGTCGAACAGTTTGTCCTCTTCAGCTATATTTAATTAATTCCTACATACTTATGGACATAAAAATAGCTCCAAGTATTATGTAAGAACAAAGTATGAACCATGAAACGTCACATATTTTACTTAATTTTTTTTTAGCCTCAGAAAAACACTATGAGGAAGATTTTATTAAGCAGAAGAAGAAGTCAAAGTTTAGGAAGCTTAAAAATTTTGTCCAAGGTCACAGAGCAAGTAACAAGCAATGTGAGATTGGGTCTGCTGCAAAGCCCCAGCTTCTCACCCAGCTCCGCTGCTCACTGTATTTAGAGACAAGTCAAAGACCCACCAGAAGGTCTTGTAGACTTGATGTCAGTGATGAATGGCTGAATAGAAGACACCTGGAAATTTGTTAAACGTTCAGATTCTAGGTCTCCGTGTAGGAAAATCTGATTCTGAGATTGACATAGACTTACTGCCCCTTTTCAATTTGAGATTATTTTAATTACTTGAGAAATTGCTAAGAACTCTTAAACCCAGAGAAGCTGGCCATCCAAACTGAGGATGAGCTGATAGACCCAAGCTGCTTGCAAAAAACAGGATTTCAAGCTTAATGATGTTTCAAAACACTATACTTTGCACCTCTATTGGAGAATGACAATCTACTGAAAGATACTGAAAACTGACAGGTCCTGCAATAAAGAAACCTGATCAGCTTATTTAATCCAGGATTTCCCTAACATGGTTTACCACCAACTTCTTTCTTGTAGCACCTCTTCATTCCACACTTATTAAGGTAAAGCACATATATTCAGGGAGCTATAGGAATAAACACTGTCAGGACATTCTGGCTTTCTGCTGTCTAAATCCTTTGCTTCTTAGACCTTCTCCTCTACTAGGTTTTTGTACTTTTCTACCCTTGCCTAGCTACCTGTTTCCAAATGACCAATCAGGTCTGCCACAGCTTTGCCTTCCACATTGCCCTTAGCTGGTTATAAACTGGATTGGAAACCTCCAAGGTCTTGAAGACTTCTTGGTCAGCATTTCTAAACAGCTAGTTCAAATAATGGAAAAATCTAAATTGAGACAATAATAGGTCAGGAGCTTGATTCTACCTCATATTGTCTTCAAATATTTAAGAAACAGTTCTCTCTTCAAATATTTAAGAAATAATTCTGAGAAAAAGGAAGATTTGTCTTCTGTTTGTTTTTTTTTTTTCAAGGGCCAGCACCAAAACTTTTGTAAAGGGACTTTGTACTAACCACCATTGGACTGGAAGGCCCCACAAACTAGTAGTAAGTCACCTAATTCTTGACATAATCAATAGTGGCTGGATGACCATCTTTCAAAGTTTCCTTAAAAGGGATTCTTGTAGAAGGTTGGGCTAGATGATCTAATTCTAGAAGTCTAGTCTTCTTGAAGAAATTGTTACATTCTTTCTAGAGTGTTTGCTGTGGATGAGCTGATTAAATCACACCTCCAGTGGCTCTAATGTAATTAGTGTGGCCTAGCAAATAACTGAAGCAATGACATAAGTAGTATGACTGTTTAAATATTCAAAGTCGGAGTCAGTGAGGACCCCTGAGGATGGGGAAATTGTGTGCTCCACTTAAACATATGCCCCATACTCACAGGAATTTGCAAGTTTCAATAGTTTAGCTATTTGACTAACATACTGAAAAGGCATGACAGGGCAATTACATGAACAAGCTTGTACTTGGGAAAAGGTAAACTATTTAAATTGTCTATTTTCAAAACAAGGAAAATAGAATGTTAATAGATTATATATCATGTGGTGGGAGAGGCACTGTCAGACTTTGTCTTTCCTTCTGGGGGCATATTCCTGTGTATGACAATGGGAATAGGGAATTTGCTATAGGAAACCTACGTAAAAATCAGAGATATCCCCTAAAGTAAAAAGGAGAAGGTTCCTTCTTGGGATCTTTTTGCCTATTATTTACTAAGGAATTAGTGATTAATTAGACTTTTGCAAAGTGGAGTTTTTGTATTAGGCAATTTGAAAGAAGATAAAAGTCACCCTGTCATGATAAACTTAGTTGTGCTACTTTGTTTAAAAGCTCAGTTTTATGGCTGACCTTAATTTTGGCAAATCACCAAACAGCTCTTAACAGACTTGTTGATAGAATTTTACAGTGGAAGAAATTGATGAGGTTTTACAAAGAATTAGTAGTATAAAAAGGAAAAAAAATAAGATTCTAGATCCTTATTTCTGGAGAAAAACTACCTGTCATATCCTTGAAAAGTGATGTTTCACCTTTTTGGAAAAAAAAATCTGGTTGATCCAGTAGTTAATTTTCAGTCAGAAAAGTAGAAAGAAGGAAACAAAATGTCACCAGTAAGAATTAAAGGTCATCGTAATGAAGACAAAAGAAAACTAACAGCTTAAATCTGTGACTAACTGGGATACTGTGAAACTGCTGGGTAAGTGTCCCTGGAATGGCCTGGACAAGGTGAGATGATGAAGGTTAATGAGCTCCTTGAGTACAGAGGTGGTTCTCACTCAAGGTTGTATTTTCATAAACTAGGGAAACAGTAGTCACTAGATAAATGCTTATTGAATAAATATATGGATAATTTACTATGCCTTAAAGTTTAAATATAGAAATAAAATACTGGGTAAGATGGCTAGCCAATGGAATTCAAGGGTTTATTAATAGAGTAAAACTGAAAGGAAACTGTTTAACCCTGAATGAGTATTTTTCATCATTGTGAGATCTTGTGCTAGAGAAAGAGGCTCCATGGGACAGGAAGAGATGGATGAAATAAATCATTTCCTTATTTTTTTAAGCTGTTTGAAAAGTTAGTTCAAAGTTATCCCTCTTCTTTCCTCTCAAATGAGAATAATCTTAAAAGAATTCAGTCATCTTTGGAAGTATCTCAAGTCTATAACTCTTATTAAAGTTTGCTTAAATAAAACACACCTCCATTTCCAAATTATTTTCAGAAAAGTATGAATTCAGGTTCTTTAATTAAAAAGTCCGGTTATTTTGTTTTGTTTTGTTTTGCTTTAAAATAATGATGTCTATCAACTTAAAATGAGTTAGATAAAACAGATATGAATAAAATTCAAAAAGGCAGTTTACTAAAATTTGATAGATAATACAAGTTTGCATCTCTAGCTTGTTTTTTCTTAAACAACCATTCTCATCAGTTGGTTTTTTACATAGTATTATATCTTATCTGCAGGCCATACAGCTAATAAGTGAAATGGAGTCTTTTTATAGATTTTCGATACTTTTTCTTTGTGCCATTATCTAACATGCCAGTGCTACCCTGAGCCAAAAGATTCTAGAAATCAGTTAGTGATAATTCAGAAATGAGAACTATAGCTACTCCAGGGACTAAGGTTAGGGACATTTGGAATCAGGCAGTGTTCCCTGAATTTAAATATTGCTTTAGGAAGTACTTAAACTAATGTAAATGAAAAATTAATGAACCAAAAATATTCTTAATATTCACCTATAAAACTTGATCTAAAATAGGTAGCTTGCTTCCTATTTGGAGTAGCTCAGGTATCTAAAGCTTACACCCTACACAGGTAGAGATGGACTACTAAGCTTACCTGGAGCCCAACTCTGTCCTCGGATCAAAGTAGCAAACACAGCACAAACTCATGTTGGCCCCCTATCCGGTACCACCTGCAAATATCACCCTTCTGTCTCTTTATTACAAAATGAGATTTTTTTTTCTTTCTTTCTTCAAATTCTGTTTGATTTGGGGGGGGGTCAAAAAGAGTTTTGCCTTTTAGGTAGTACTTGCTGTATGCCAGGCGCTGTGCTAATACATTAAATTTGTGACCTCATCGCATCTTCCTTTTAGCACTGGGAATAGTTATTATCCCTGCTTTCCAGAGGAAATTGAGGTCTGATAAGATTGCTCTCTGGTCAAGTTATTGGCCAACAGCTGTTTTCCCCCCTAAAATAAGTTTTGGGATTAGTGTGAATCTTGAGAAATGTTCTGTATCTTTAAAGGAGAATTGATTTGGTTATAGAAGGATCTCCAGTCTCACTACTAAATATGTCAACTATTGGACTTCAGTCTGGAAGTTTATCTGGCCCTCATTTTACTGACCATCCATCTTAGTTTATCAAGTCAAATATAAATGTATCATAACAACTGGAATTTAAGGTATTTAGAGACAATATTAAAAGTCTGATTCTGGATGTCACAACATATTTCCCACCAGATGGAAAACAGAGATTCCAGTATTCCCTGCCATCTTAAGAGACACAAATATATCTCAGATGATCACAGAAAGAGGAAGAGGTCAGAGAAGCAACATAAGCTGAACCAACGCCTTTAGTTAAGGTGGTGGTAGGAGCAGAATAGAGAATGATGGACACTATACAATTCTTCTGTAATATTTTGTTTATGTAAATATACCTTGAGTTCTAGATTATCCCTCTTTTCTTTGGTAGCATTTCATATCTACCTATTGTGCTTGCATGCAGAGTTTAAGCAGACCCTTATAATGTCTGGGCAGGATGGGCAAAGGGGTATCTGAGGGGTCAGGTCAGACTTGGGGCTAAACCAGGTCTGTGACTATATAGCTGGGGAGACTTTGAGCATGTCCTATAATATCTATGAATATTACTTTCCCGTAAGTCTGAATGTAAACATCAACTTTAACTTTAAACTTTTTTTTTTTTTTTAAGATTTCACTTATTTATTTGACAGTGTGAGAGAGAGACAGATAGTGAGTGCACAATCAGGGGTAGCTACAGGCAGAGGGAGAGGAAGAATGGGGCTCTATCCCAGGACCACAGCATCATGACCTGAGCTGAAGGCAGAGGCTTAACCAACTGAGCCACCCAGGTGCCCCACATTAACCTTACAGTCTTTCAGTTTTATGATTCTAGAATTCTCTGTGTGTGTGTGTGTGTTTAAAATAAGTTTTCTTTTTCTCAGTTATTAGTTCATCCACTCCATGCTGACAAGGCTTGTTTCTATCTATACTTGTCATGCTGCTAGTTTAGAAATGATCACACAGATAGTACTCACAACTCCAGACACATACTAATATAAAATGCTGAATTCTGCCACCCATAAATATGACAAAATTAGACCATATGGATGCATAAATTGGTAGTAGGCTAACAATTATTAACTCTGGAATATTCGTTACTTCATAAACCACATCTAATGATTTCTAAAAGCCTGTAGAGTACATATCATCCTTCTACCTAAATGAAGAAACAAGACTCATGAAGATTAAACATGCCAAGATTATTCAAACAATGAATCATTACTCCATTAGCTGGCAGGTATTCTTCTAATGTAACAAATTAATCTACTTTCGCCATATCATGTTTCAGTGGCACAAACATATAGCAATTGTTGCAATTTGGATTCAAGAGTGAAAGAAGAAAGAGTAGTGAGAGGTGCATTTTCAGGTTATATGAAGCCAGAAATGTCTGCAGCCAGGGAAGAGTGAAGGAAGCCAATGGGCTTACATGGTCCTCAAAAGGGTTTCTAAAAAACATTTTCTGAAATAACATATAACCACAACTGATGGAATTTAGGCTTCTTTCCAGCAGAGTCTAAATGATGGACATTTTTTCTTTCCCCTGCTAAGATCCTAAGCAGATAGTGACAATTGGAAGATCTAAACCCCGTAATGTTGAGGACACATTTATTAGGACCTTTTGGACTTCATCGTGTCAGTGAGGTGGGATGCGGAGGAAGCAGAGGCTCGATGAAAAGTCAACCAGATGAGAGAGATGCTGATGGCTCAGCAGTAGAAAAACATCTGGTGCCCAGGGAAAAGCACCTGCAGGGAGAAAGAAATTCTCACTGCCACACCAAGCATTCTCCCTCCCACTGAAGACACAGACCAGACCAGCAAACTTAAACCACTTAAGATGGTTACATTTGCTTTCTCATGTTAATGTCTACAAAGAAAAGTGTACTGCCGATCTTTCCTTAGAATTTTCTAGAACCTCCCCTGCAAGGGGGGGGGGCACTCCCTGCCCCAGGCAAAAAGAACAAACCAAGTTAAGATGGTGCAAATAAAGCCCTTAAAGAGCCTCATTTATACTAAATTGCTGCTGAAGAAGAAAATGTTGCTTTCAAAGCCTTACATAGAGCCTCTTACCCCGGGCAGGCTGTTCGATGGAGATAATCACCTCCAGCTGACCTATAATTACCTACTTTGGACTAAATCCACTCTGATTATGTACCACCAAATGGATTGAACTGAAATTCAGATTTTCTAAAAATAAAACAGCTAATGACCCAGAGCAAGTAATAGTCTCTAGATGATTCATCATAAAGACTAAACTTAGCTAGATTACCATGTCTGCTTACCAGAGCAGTGGCTGTCTTGTATTCTTGGATATGAAATTTCATCTTCCTCTAAAATACTCGAAAATCAGCCATTCTGTTGAAAGCCACATGTATCTGAGAGACTGGAAGATGGCTTTCTGAACAAAAACTGGCCCTCTAGCCACAGGTTACTGCCATGATTACAGCGAGCAGTGCAGAGAGCAGATGGGATTGCTCAGCCAAACTATTCAGAGAAGGAAAATCACCATTGCGCCAACGCACAAAGTTGTATTACCCATCAGACAGATGACAGTTCTTACTGGCTTACCACTGTGTGCAGACTCTACACTGGGAGGGGAGGTGACACTATTAAAGACATAGTCCTTGCCCTGAGGGAGCTGTCACGGTCATTAAAGGGACAAAGGAGAGTGGAGCAAAGGTTAGCTGAGACCTACAAGGAGATTCTTCTCTCCAATCTACCTGCTAGGTGAATGAGAATATCAACAAAAATGGGAATACTGTTAGAATAATAACATTATTCTTTTAAAAATATTTGTGGAGATATAATTTACATGTAATTGTATTAGTTTCAGGTGTACAATATAATGATTCAATATTTGGGTATATTGCAAAATGGTCACCACAAGAAGTCTAGTTAACATCTGACAACAGACATAGTTATACTTTTTTTCTGTGATGAGAACTTGTAAGAATAATGTCCTATTTAAGATGTATTTTAATATTTAATACAAATATTAGTTTCCACTTATCAGAAAAGATGACAAATGTTTACTGAGAGCTTAAATTCTCTTACGTTTGAATTCTTCCTTGCCTCCTTCTTCTTGCCCAGTTCTCTTTGTTGGCTTTTCCTCAGCCCACATGGGGTGGTGGTGCCAATGAAGGTGTTCGGCAGTGTAGTTACTCAAACAATGTTCGTTCGAAAGCTAAGTGATAGAAACCTTAAGGCAAGCAACATTTTAAAACACTGTCCTTAACAGGAGTGTTCTTCAAAAACACATACTGGTGTTCTTTTTTTGCTGGTCCCTTGTGTTAAATGCCAAAAGTAAGGACAAATGGACAGATGTGATGAGCAGGTGCTTGCACAGGAGATGAAAAGAGATGGATCTCGGTTTGGTACACCACCATTCCATTAACTGAACATAGTACACCCCACCCACTCATTGACCCAGATCCTTCTTTCCAAGGATGGTCTTCCATGAGAAAGTTCTGCTTTGCTGTTAAACCAATGTTGAGATTAGCCCAACTAAATGTCACAAGAAATGAGGTGACATCTTCAAAGCTGGAGTGAGAAAAACTCCCCAAGATTGATGAGATAAAAGCCTACTATAATGGAAAGAACAAAATAAATGTTTTCTGAGCTTGTTTCTAACCACGCCAGCAATATTTATATATTACCATTTCATTGTCAGTTTCTACATGCGACCGATGATAGGTCTCATTTCAAAAATTTATTGCAATGGCTTTCCAAAGGAAGAAGACACGTCCTTGGCTTAGGTTGTCAATGTCTGGGAAGATAAGTTCTGAATCAAGGACAATTCCCTTCCATTTCAGACATTTTTTGTGTTTGGGATCGTATGCAATCATGTGTTTACGAAATAAAATTTTAAATCTGGTTATTTAAAAGATAGAAACTAATTTAGCGGGAAAACAGAAAATCAAGTTGTAAAAAAAAAAAGAAAGAAAATCAAATTGTATTTTCAGCTCTGTCAGTTACTCTATGACAAACAAATATTTATTGAGCTCACAGGACTGCAAATGAACTTGAGCAAGATAATCTAATCTTTCTGAGCCTCAGTTGCCGCATCTGCATAAAAGGGACAGCAATATTTGCTCCTTTATTTTACCTCTCAGAGTTGTTTTGGAGACAAATAGGGAAACATTTGAGAACACATTGTTCTTCAGAGTAAATTTTCCATCCAAGTTTTTCATAGTTTTCATAGGGAAAAATTTGTGACTTATCACAGGTAAAGGAGGCACCTTAGCCCATCCTAGCCTGATTTTTCCAATCTGGCATGTGTCTAATATAGGGGGCGGGGGGATACTAAAAAATACTAAACCTTCTCTGAGAGAGCTCTGAATAATAAACCAAAGCCTATATGACCTTTCAGCCCTCATAACAGCATGAGAAAAGGCCATTTTATAACACAGAGGAAACACAGTGTCACAAGTGTATGAGTAATGATAGAATCCAAGGACGTTTTATTTTCAGTGGCTCTATGTGCTCTCTCTGCTTTAGCGAAGGCCTACCACTTATCACTCTAATAGAGTAAGTGAATTATTCCCCAAAATGGAACTCGCTTTGACATTTCCAGGAGGGTACAAAATGCACAAGATAGTAAAACAAGTAAGAAAGATCCTATCATCCGAGGTGCTATGTCAACGTAATTTGCTGTGGGACTTACACTTGCACCATTACCTTGACAATAACCAGGATACAGAGCTATGTGTCAACCTTCTATAGCTACCATGTTCCCTACTCTGTTTGAAAATACCCAGGACACTGCTGGAACATAGTAGCTTTCGATTGAAACTCATCGATAACTGAATCTAATATCTTACACCTTCCTCATTAACAATCTTCTTGTGTTGAAAGTCCATTCTGAAAGATCTAATTTCATTATTCATTCAAAGACATTTTCATACATGGGAAATCTTTTGAGAATTTAATATGTACAAAGGGCATGAAATTGATAGATCTAACATAGACATTATCTGTGTTATGGGAAGGAGAGCTGCAAAGTAGACCACTTAATCACTCCTGTGCTTCAGCCTCACATGGAAAACACCTCCCATGGGTCTATCTAAAAGAATGATGCAGAAACAGGGTAGAAGTCATCCCTTTTCAGAGCCCAGAGGTCACAGACCCTGACCATCCAGTGCCCAGGGATGACTGAGGACCTGTTGGGATGACAGCCCCACAAAAGAGGAGGCAAGTGTCTCTGGACTGAAGGTAAAGGTTCTATTTCTCCTTTAACTATCCTCTTCCCAACAGCGACTCAGGTCTTTCATTTAGCTTAAAACATTGGGTTTTTTTAAATGCAGATTGAGTTTATTTTGAGGTTTTATTGTTTTGTTTAGTTGTATTATAATTAGGTGACTACTCTGGTATTGATGATTTGTGAAAGTCCATCCTTGCTTATATTATTGCCTTCTTTTTTATTAGCATATGGATTTTATTATTTTGAGTGTTGAGGCACTAAGAAACATCAAAAGTAGATCTACATAAAAAATTCCTTGATAACTTCAAGTTCTTGATCTTGATGTAAACAGAGGAGAGTGATTCCACCCCCCACCCCCAGTCTATCAAGACATGATGGATTTTGTAGGGTGAAATATGAAAGAACGATTCCAAACTTATAATAAATAAAGCACCAAAATGCCAGGCCACTGTAGTCAGGATTCATTTGCAATACACCATGGGCTGAGCTGACATTAGATGACCTTTCTGAACTGACCATCTACAACCCACGAACGTTTCTCAGCATCAAATGCTGATTAATAAAAATCACTGAGAAAACAGAAAACAACTCACCACCACTTCTCAGTGCTTGCCAAGTCCACATAAATAAAACAATGACAAAGAGGACAATTTTAGTGTTTGCCTCATGTGAATCAGGGTGAATAGTGACACTGAACTTGCAGTTTTCCTACACATGTAGGTTAGGATGGAAATATTTAAGCCAATCACCATGGGTGTTTGACAAGGTAGGGAAGTGGGGTTTGGTTTACCAACTCATTAAAAAAAAAGACTATCCCCAGTATACTTACTAACGCTTTATACTTTTATCTTGTGTTTGTGGTTTAGACCTTGATGGACTTTTTAAAAAACAGAAGACTCCCTCTGCAGGCAATATGATGAGTAGGGGGACAGGTGGCTCATGGAGAGCTCACAGTTTTTAACCTGAAGGTCCTGGTCAGCCTTCTACCCTTCACCTTTTTTTTTTTTATTCTTTCCATTTTTTCTCCTTTGTTTTCCTGCTTATCTTCCTGACCCACTTCTTTAACATACTGCTTTTATAGGCTCCTTGTCCTTTCCTCTCTTTGACCAGCTATTTAGTGAGCACCTACCATGTGCCAGCCCCATAATGGATTCTGGGGCATAGAAATGTACAGAAGACATATGTCCTACAGCTCAGAGAGGCACTGTCCAGGATGAAAATTATCCCCTTTAATCCTCACAAATCCCCCAGGAGATACCTATTATCTTCCCATTTATAAATGAAGAAACTGGAAGTCAGAAAGGGTAGGAATGTGTCCAAAGTCACACAGCCACAGTGAGGCACAGAGGAAACTTAACCAAAGGGCAGCCCCTTAGCTTTTCCACCAGTGCTCAGCTTCCTGGATTCTCCTCCTCACTCTGCCTTCTTCCCTCACTTACTACTTCCCCTGTTGTCTTCCATTCTAACTCCTAAGCATTTCCCTTCACTTTTCTCTCTGAAGAAGTCAAACAATTATTTTAATTGATAAAAGTCAACTAGTTTTTAATCCAATTATGAAAACTACAAGATTTGGTGTTGGTCCAGCTTTCCGTAAATGATCGTGAAAACCAGAACTTGAAGGGGCTTAGAGAAAATTATACCCATTTCTTAAAGTACTCCTGCCTAATTTTCCTTTGTTCTGTTTAATCTTTTTAACATTTATGGGAATGGAGATTAGACCCTGATTCCTAACTCAATGTCCTCTGCTACCTTCTCTGGCTCCATTCTTAAGAACTGAAATATGCTTTCCTGAAATAGGCAAGAAAATAAAAAATAAAGAAAAAAAAAAAAGAAAGCAAGAGGGAGAGAAAGAAAGAGAGAAAGGGAGGGAGGAGGGAAGGAAGATAGAGAGACTACCTTCTCCACAGAAAGAACAGAACACCTTCATTCACCTATCATGAAAGTTTGTTGTTAACCAACCATATGGTATCACCATTAAAAGAACTTTCTACAAGAAAGCAAGGGGGAAAAAGGAAGACTGAATTTTTTGTTAGCAAACTAATGAAGTAAATAAATAAATATAAATAATAAAGTAAAGTAAGATCAAAATACCATTTCAGAGTAAGGGGGTGGGGGATAAATTAATCTCTTGAACCAAACAAAGAGGAAAACAATCCCATTGGAAACAAACAAGTCTGTTACAGAAATTGATCACTTGAGAAACAGGATAAAGGAAAACAGCAGAAACCAGCAAAGCTTACAAAGTAATGTAACTCAATTGTAGGGTTAACGTTTACCTAATCAATACCTAACACCTCAGATTAATGAGGACCTGGCAAGAATCTAACTTTTCCATATTGCAAACACCCAACTGGGAAGGTTTGAGCATCAGTCAACAACAGAAAAGAATCAAATCACACCATCTTCTTAGTATTAAATAAAAGCAGATTACAGAAAGCACTGATGCCTGCCCATCCCTTTCCTCAGTAAGAAAAAAAGAAAGACATTAATAAGAGTTCATCTGTGAAAACCAGTATCAACAATCACAAACAACACTATAAATAAGACTTTCTATCAGGACAGGAGTCTAGAGGTGTATTAAAAACAAATAACAACAAAGCCTTACCTCGCATTCAATCTGCAACCAAATAAATGATATAAATAGAATGCTTTTAATAGGAGATTGCAAAGTTTTCCCCCTAATGCATAGCTTTTAAAAAATCATTACTTTTCTGGCAAGCGCTCTAATCTGATTATATGTCTTTTACCTTACTTCTCTCTGGATTTATCTTAATGACATGTATAAACAAATAAAAATCAACCCATTTCATAGCCTTAAATAATTAAACTACTTAAGACTTATGCAGAATTTTTAATCATTTTCGTTCTGAAATATATATTTGGTTAACAGAATTTGCAGCAAATTGTATGTAGAGAGGAAGAAAGTACTTTATCTCCATCAAATAATAGAAGCACATCCATTTGTTATTTTTTAAATGGTGACAGCAAAATCAATTCTAAGGGGGGGGGGGGAAGAAAATGAGATTCTGAATTTCTCACGATACCTTTTAGTTCTTCTTGACACACTAATTAGTCTCCCACCCTCTTTTCTTATGCCTTACAGGACGTTTGCCTGGAGGAAAAATGAAACTGGCGAAACAGAAGAGTAGCAATGACTAATGAGAAGGACAAGAGAGAAGTGACAATCCCTTTGAAGGGAGCCATTGTCTATGCTGTGTGCGGGGATCCGGGCCTCACTCTTCCAGCATTTTCAGTTGTTTACAGAAATTCCTATGGAGAGCATATACTATCCATAGCTCCATCCTTGGTAGATTGGTATTTATACAATTAAAGATGATGTGTGATTTCTGTACAGCTCCTTAGGATATAACCACTCCTCTCTGAAACTCAAGAGAAGAGATATAAAAGACCCTGCCATCATCTGGTGGAGTGGAGAAGAGGATCTTTCAAAAGTTTTGAATATCAAGTGTAAAAGACAGCCAGCCTCCCTGCTAGCTTTGAAAAATAGTCATCTTCGAAGTTTAGGGCCAAAATTTGATAGTTTTTAATTAACTTAAGATCTGATTTTTAAACAAAGGGGAACTATTTGAACACATATTTTTTAGGGGTACCTGACACAGCACAGAATTAGAATTGGGATTTCACTAGAAATTACCTAACTCAGGAAAGCATGCGACCGAACCTATGTCATTAAGAACTGGTAAACGACTTACACATAAGAAAGGATTCCATTATTATACTGTTTCAGACACATTACTTCTCTACCATAATTTCTTATTCAAATGCCCTGTTATTCTCCTGAGGAAAAATAAAGCAGGTTTAAATTTTTTTAAAAATACGTAAAACAAAAAAAACCCAAAGAAATGTCTGCCAGCTGTCTACATACAAATATATATATATATATATTTGTGTGTGTGTGTAAATATATATACATATATATGTATATGTATATATATATATATAGCTATATCTTCCAATATTGAAGAAGTAATCTTTTTTTTTCTTCCTTTCACTATGGTGAGGTCTGTAGTTATTTATGCCTGTTAGAATTTTGAAAACTTGGGGCGCCTGGGTGGCTTAGTGGGTTAAGCCTCTCCCTGTGGCTCAGGTCATGGTCTCAGGGTCCTGGGATCGAGCCCCGCATTCAGCTCTCTGCGTGGCAGGGAGCCTGCTTCCTCCTCTCTCTCTGCCTGCCTCTCTGCCTACTTGTGATCTCTGTCAAATAAATAAATAAAATCTTAAAAAAAAAAGAATTCTGAAAACTTATAAATGGAATTAGCATTAGGTAAGATAGGATTTTAAAATTTAGGGTGAAAGCATCAAATTGACATTTAGGACCTAAACTCAGAGGGGAAAAAATCTTATGGCTGTGGAAACTAGTGTAGGTGCATAACCTTAAACTTCTTGTATCTAAGGACTGCTTCTGACTTGAGGTTAATTTCCTACACACACACACACACACACACACACACACACACACAAACACCACTGAACTTGAGAACGCAAAGCACCAGCTTTACCAAATGAACATACAGTAGAATATTATATGAATAATATAATATAATATTATTTTATTTCCTATTATTATATCATTTACATTATATTATTTATAATAATATATAAATATATAATAATTATAATAATGAATAATAATATATAGAATAGTATAGAATGATATATCATACTAGAATATTATAAGAAATATTATAAAATACAATAAAAATATTATAAGAAAATGAAGATGTTGGCCAGGAGCTCTTAAATTTAGGCTACCACTTCTTCACAAACATCTCTCCCATATAACTACATATTGTAAGACAGCTTGTTTCAGTAATTTTCTGCCTTTGTCATTTAATTTCTCTCCACTACAGTCTCTCACTACCCATTTTATTTTACCTTTCAGCTAAACATGGTCAATATATTCATGCAGTCTTTTAAAATCGTGCATATTGGTTATCTAAAATATATTATATGTTTTAATCGAATAATCTAAGTAGAATAATTATAGCATGACACACAGGCATCAATAAATATGCATTGAAAGGATTAATGAATGAGTGAGTAAATGAATAAAAAATGAATGAGGGTTTCTTTGGTAAAGATTTGTCCTTTCTAATTTTCAAATTAGAACCACTAAATATATTTACCTAAACTATTGGAACATGGATATTTTAATGTGTTTTAACCTAAAACCAATTTCTCCTTAATTTCTTCTCTATTGAAATAAAATTGTTTTATTTTTATATTATGAAACATCATAGGAATAAAAGTCTATACAACACAAATGTGTATTTTAAGGAATAAAAACAAAATGAACACACATGAACTCAGCAGCAAGATTAATAGATAGAATATTACCAATATCTATGGAACCCCTGTGTGGCTTTCCCCACTTAATCTCTCTCCTTCAAGTGATCACAATCCCAAATATTATTTATCATTCCTTATTTTTCTTCATGATTCCACTATCCCAAACAAAATATTGTGATTTATTTTCATGTTTGAATTCTATGTAAATGGAATCACACTACACATAATCTACTCAGACCAGCCTTATTTACTCACCTTACACTTCTGAGATTCAACCTCCCATTAATATGTATAAATTTAATTCATTTATTTTTGCTGCTATATTAATATTCTATTGTATGGAGAGAAAAGCCAACACTATTTAACCATTCTTAAGTCAATGAACATTTGAATCATTTCCAAGATTTTGCTCTTCCACATACTGTTGTGAGGATTTTGTACAGGTTTCCAGATGTTCATATGCAAGAATTTCATGAAGGTATATACCTAGGGATAGAGTAATTAGATCATAGGATATGTGCATACTCACATTTATTAGGTAATGTCTGTTCTTCTAAATTTACACTGCCTGAAGTGGGTGAGAATCTAACTGCTCCATATCCTCTCCATAAACTTGGAATGATCAACTTTCATTGTCTAATATGATGGTATTAAAGTGTTATTGCATTGTGATTTTATTTCAATTTTGCTTATTAATGAGGTTGAGCATCATTTTGTACATTTCTTGGTTGTTGGTATTTCCTTTAAGAGGATTTTCTTTTAGTTTCCTCTTGTTGCTGAGACAAATTACACAAATGTAGTAGCTTAAAAAAGCATGAATTTATTATAGAATTCTTGAGGTCAGAAGTTTGAAATGAACCTTGTGGGGCAGAAATCAAAGTGTCAGGAGATCTGTGTTCTTTTTGAAGGCTCTAGGGCAGAAACCAATTTCTTGCCTCTTTTTAGCTTTTAGATTAGGCGCATAAAATATGGATTCTTGTAACTTTCCATAGAAATGTTATTTTTATATACTGTAATGAATCTTTCATTTTTTATTACTATCTTTAATGAACATTTGCTTTGAAGTCTATTTTGTCTGATATTGAGATAGCTCTACAACCTTACTATGGTTAGTATTTGCTTAGTATCTTTTTCAAACTTTTTCCTGCCAAACTACCTGATTTTTAGTGTTTTGAATGAATATTTTAAATATATGTTGTTGGATATTTTTAATAGCTATTTCACATTTCTTGTCATTGTAACTGGAGAGGTTAGACCATTTATATTTATTGTGATTACTGTATGTTTGGCTTTATTTCTACCACTTAATCTTGTGAGATTGATTAATTTTTTTCTTTTCTTTGTGTGAATGTGTGTATGTGCATGTGCACATGCATGCATATGAGTGTGCGTGTGTGTGTGTGTGTGTGTGTGTTACCTTTTCAGGTCTTCCTCTGGATCAATTGAGGTGGTTTTTTTTTTTTCCTTTTTTCAATCCATTTCTCCCCTCTACTTGTTTGACTGTACTGTACTCTTTGCTACTTTTTGTAGTTACCTTAGGTATTTTTTTAAATGAAGTTTTTATTTAGTGATAATTTTAGATTTACAAAGAAGTTGCACAGGTATTACAGAAAATCCCCTTGTAACCCTCACCCAATTTCTCCTGTAGTTAACATTTTACATTACAATATACTTTTATCAAACTAAGAAATCAACAATGGTTCATTACTATTAAATAAACTTCAGATTTTACTTCTATTTTACTAAAACCCTTCCTTGTTGTTGTTCTAGTATCCAATTAAGATTGCACATTGTATTTAGACCCTGGCTCTTCTAACATGTATACTTAAAAGACTTTAAATGTTATCAATATCCATATTCATCTCACAAATAATCTAAACGAATTTGAATGTTTTAACTGATGTTGCTGTTGTTTCCACTTAAATGTTATTATGGTTCCATATTTTAGTTCTAGCTTTTATTATGCCTACAAATTAAT
The DNA here is from genome assembly GCA_004024625.1 of Mellivora capensis. Taxonomy (NCBI): domain Eukaryota; kingdom Metazoa; phylum Chordata; class Mammalia; order Carnivora; family Mustelidae; genus Mellivora; species Mellivora capensis. The sequence continues at coordinate 144,671 of PISX010000712.1, read as the reverse complement.
CTTCATTATAATCATCATTATCAAACTATTATATACATTTCATATTTGTTTTGATTTACCCATATGTTCACCAATATATTTATTTATTCATCTTTCATACACTCATGTTAAACTCTACCTAGAGAGATATTTACCCTCTTCTTGAAGGAATCCTTTAGAATTTCCTGAACTTTGGATGATAAATTAATGAGTCTTTGTTTGGCTCTGAGTGTCTTTATTTTATCCTCACTAGTGAAAGATAATTTTCTTGGGAATAAATATTGTCAGCAGTGATTTTTGTCTTAGCATGCTTGAAGATATTATTCTGCTGTCTTCTGGCATCCTTTGATGATTTTCAGAAGTTGGAAATTAGTGCAATTTCTGTTCTTTTATAGGTGGTCTATTTTTTTCTCTCTTTTTTTTGAAGATAGGTTTTTCTTTTATATTCAGCTACTTTATGATAATGTGTCTACATGTGGATATTTTTCCTGTTTGCAATATGTATCCAAACATATTATATATTGTATACATAATATGTTTGTATATATATCTTAACTATCATCCCTTTCCTTCATAAGCATACTTTCATTATTATACCTTTCATAATTTACTTTCATAATTTCCTTTACCTTGCCTTTTTAGATCTGTATCCTGGATTCTTTAGGTCTATCTTCCAGTTTACTCAGTTTGTTTTCAGCTATGTCTCATCTGTTTAATGCATCCATAGGATTTTAAATTTATTTTGTATATTTTTAGTTTCTAGAAGTTCTATTTGAGTCTTCTTACAATTTGTTAGGTTTTTATAGTGTTGTTTGCACCAATTTTTAAATTTATATTCAATTCATTTAGATGTATTCCATAGTCATTTTCATTCAATTTATGATAATACCAGAAGTCCTTGTGGTTCTGCTCTAGTGTCTCTTTTCTCACCTATTGTCATGAAACCTTCTGTGCTCTATGAGTTTTGACTATGGACTGACACTTTCCTTGGAATTCTTTCTGTGAGAATACTTCGAAGACTGGGTATTAAGTTTTTCCAGAGGTAATTTATATTTGCTTGTGTCACTATCTGGGGGTCACTTCCAAACATGGGCCACTTTAAACTTGCTTCTTAAGGTTTTTCCCATTACACAGATAGAATAAATCAAAATCACACATCTTGATGAGGCTGAATTTAGTTACAAATTCTCAAATGAGATTATTTTTTCCTCTACCTCACATCAAGTTAAAGATAGTTAAGTTTTCTTGCCTCTCTTTCTTTACACTGAGCTTTCTCCCTTATACAAAGATTGTAAAGAACATAATTCTCTAGGATTTCATATTGATTAGTAAATCTTGTGAGGTTCTCCACCTGACATAGTTCTGTATCCACCCTCTTTGCTTGTACAGTCTTTGAATGGAAAGCTCAAAGTCTCAATGCGGATAATTTCAGAATAAAAGCTAGCATCAGTACTTGCTTGCCCTCCAGCATTCCTGTTTAACTTTGGTTTTGCCTCTGCATATCATTTCCTTATTATCAATGTTTTAAAAGATTTTCAAAATATATTTTATCCAGAATTTTACTTAGTTTAGTCATAAGAGTCACTCAGTTTAATTATTTTACTATATTGACAGAAATAGAAATCCTTAGAGAACTAAAAAGCTCTAGATTTATTTTTAGACTTTTTTTTTCATAAAGAAGTTCCACAAGTTCTGTTATGCAATTTGGAATAATACAATTTGTGAATTTCCCTACTCTCATTTTATTTGTATTGGATAACGTGTATTAATTTACACTTGAGAAAGTATAACACACAAAGTAAAATATAGCCAACTTACCTAAAATGCATCTAGAAGTGCAATATTTAGTTTAGACAATTGGGGGAAACTGTTACTATTTCTTCATAAATCACAGTATAAGCCCTGGACCAAACCTGATTCCATGCACATCAATTGTTTGTCAACCACAAATCATGTAGGGGATTGCTACAGCACCGACTGGCACAAAATTATCTGAGCAGAATAAGGGACAGAAATGGAAAGTCAGGCAATGCTGAGGAAAGCTAACTATCAATAGTGTGTTTATATACTCTGGTTTACATTATATCCTTATATCTTTGGACATTTCACTTTTGATCATTATTTGTGAAATCACCTAAATAAGGTATCTTTTAGTTTCATAGTTTTTCTGAATCAATGATCAGTTTGAATTATAAAATTTTAACTCTAACATTTTCTAAGACTACTTCTAAACATCATGGGTTAAGAAGATTTCTGTTTCTTGTCAAACTATACTTTTTTTCATTCTTTAAAGCTAACCTTACTTTGCCCAGCTCTGGATAATTATTAAAAGCTTTCTTTCGAATATAAAGATGACAAGCTAAATTTAAAAAAAAAAACACTATTGCTTTTAACAGACACAAAAATTCATATTCTCTTTATTGCTTTCTTATAGATCTGCTTATAATTTTTGGATGCATCAGTAGCCCTAGAGCTGTGTGTACTACACTAAATAGTCATGAAAATAAAATCCTGGTCTTGTTGACCACAAATATTGTCATCTATACAAACCACTAACAACATTCCAATATCTGCTTTCCATAAGCTTTATTTTGCCTTAAAAATCAGTTACCAAATGACATGGGACATCTGGATTCCTTTTAGAAATTAAGCAATAGTTTATGTGAATGACCACAGATTTGACACAGAATCTTAAAACATCAAACAATTTCAAAAATAAAATGAGCCTATTTATTGGGTGTTACAGGCAAAAAAAAAAAAAAAAGCACAGAAGTGACAACAATCATCAAGCCCTTATTCACATACTCTTGGTCCAAGACTTTTGCTCTTATGGTGTTTTTCTACAAATTGGATGTAACTGTAAACAGATTTGATACTGACAACTGCTACTAAGCCGTGATTTGGTAACTGTTGGACAATTTTTCTCAGGAATGTTTGATCTTAGACCAAACAAGATAAGCCACTCAGTTGCCCCAACTCTGAGTTATCTATTCATGAGAAGCAGGCATGGTCATGAGTGGTCATCTTACCTAAGCTGTCAAAAAAAAAGTTATTTCTCATTAATTTTTTTCTAAGACCTATTCAGAGAATTGGGGGCCTACTAATTATTTGTTCAATTGATTTATCAGACTTAAGAAAGTAAATATATCCTTCCAGTTAAGTATTACTGACCAGTAATACATAATATAATAATATCAACAAATATTAAATTTCATGTATTATACTTTTAAACCAAAATGGACTCAATATTCACTTCTAAGTCAGTCTAAATTTTATGTCTTTTTTCTATAATCTTAACAATATTCTGTGAAATTCTCTCCTACCAGGTAAGAAAATCACAAACAGAATTTTAAGAAATCTATTTAGAGGTAAGAAGGGTAGGTAAGTAGTCAAAAATGACTCACAGATTTTGAGGCTCAGATGACAAGGAGATTAAGGGGAGTTAATAGGAGAAATAAGGAAATCAAGAGAAGAAAGTGAATCTAGAGAGGAGGGGAAGAAGAGAAGTTATTTTTTTGATATATTGATTTTGAATTCATAATGCCAAAGTGAAAGGAATCAGAGAACCAAAATAAAAAGTGAAATGAATACTGCTAAGAGACACAGGTAATTCAAAATCTAGGAGCAACCTGAAATATTAATAAATCTGACAATATAACCGTGAAAACTTTTGAATGACAAGAAACACCATAAGCAAAGTCTAAAAACAAGTAACATTTTATATATAACACTTTTGACAACTTATAGAAAAGAGTCAATATCCTCAATACATGAAGGATTTCTAAAAATTGAAAATTAAAAAAATAGAGCAACACAAGAAAATTAGAAATAATATGAACAGGCAGGCCGTAGAAAAATTAATTCAACTGACCTTTAAACACAGTGAACAATGATCAGCTGCACTCACAATAATAGAGATACAAATTTTAACTAAGAAACCACATTCCACCTATGAGATTGGTAAAATCCATAGTTTCTTTTGATAAAACTGAAAGTAAGTACTGTAATGCATTGTTGGTGGGAATGCAAAACTATATAACTCATATGAAGAAAAATTTAACAAAATATAACCGAATTACATCCATATTTATTTCCCACTGACCTAGCAATCTCATTCCTAAGAGTCTATGTAAAGACTCCTATGTAAAAACTATCTATGTGAAGATACAGCAGGTCAACATGTATACCATGTATGTAAAATATATAGAAATGTTATATATTAATACTTTCCATATAAAATATGAAATATTAATATGACACATCATACATAATATAATAACATTTGATATAAAATATTAAAATATATATAACATTAAGTGATTATCCATATAAATTTATAGTCTGCCTTTTGTTATGCAAAAGTTAGCAACCTATTGATACTGTTCTGCACTTGCAGGGACTGTGGAAAGAATTTTAAATTGTTTTCACCTCCTTGCTTCATTTAATTTTTTTTCAGAGGCAGGCCACATTTCCCCCAACACATTCTAGTTATACAATGTTTTTTACCCTACCTTCCAGGAATAAAATCCAGCCTTCTTATTACTGAAACCTACAGGAAAAATTAATTCCCAACATATTGTCATGTATAATACATCTGGAAAAGCAAGTTACTCATGGCCTCAATGAAATGTTGGCAGGATTTTTACTACCACACCATTAATGCCTGCAAGTGAGGAGAACATATGTATTAATGATTAGAGAAATCTCATATGGGATGACATCATCTACAAATGAGCTCAAGTGTATACCCCTATAAAATAAAACCAAATATTTTTCTGGCAGCAATCTAACTCATTAAGAATCCTAAATCATGTTGCCTGAAACCACCCCCCAAAATTTAAAAAGTTGGCACACAGGTCTGCTTCATTAGTTCCCACTTTGCTCACATCCCTTGTGATACTGTACAGTATGGTAATATTTTTATATGCAAAGGAGCCTGAATGCCCAGTGATATGCTTTGTCTATATTTGGGGTTGTGTTTAGTGGATTAAGTTTGGGGTATTTGGTCAGCCAATAAAGATGTAGAAAATTCTACTGATAAAATACAGTTTGGTAGGTGATAATAATGAACTCAATCAGATAGCTGTTCTATGGTGGATAATATACAGAACTAAGTTGATATAACAGAGTGAAATGTTTGAATGTTATCAGTTTTCCCAAGAATGATCATACCCCAAACTTTCGGGTACCATCTACCTTCAAGCCAGGTTAAAGGGGATACCTTTAGGCCATAGTAATTTCTCAATAAAAATTAAATTACTTAGCCCAGCCCATCACTCAACCAGCAAGCAAGCAGAGATGCTTGTGTTCCCATGCACAGGTGACTAAATCATGTGAGAACATTGGAATTGACAAATACCTGAGTGCCTGCCTGGACTTACCAGTACAAATACTAGGACCTGACTAGCTAAATGACCTTGAACAAGTTAGTGAACTTCTCCATACACCTTTCCTTCCTGCTATAAAATAAAAAAAATAATATTTATCTCACAGGATGAAATTTGAAAATGTATGCAAACATTTCCCTCTATTCTAAACCTACCCTTGACCACACCATCAGGCCTGAAAATACTTGTTTTTCTTCCAAGGTGTTGACTTTTTGGGCTTCGTTCTCTTTCCATAGAAGAACTAATTAACTTGAAAATAATTTTTTAAACTATGTTTCATATTTTATTAACTTGTTTGACTTCTGACAGATGCTTAAGAGTTGGTTCTAACTCTAAAAAGGACTGCATTCTTTCCTTACCTCTTACACATTAAAAAAGTATAATTTTTAAAGCACCTGTTTGATGGATTACTCATGCCTTTTTTAGAGTGTTGAGATTTAATTAGATCCATATAGGGCTTAAGCCCAAGCATAATGGTAGCAATAATGGTAGGAACATAATAAGCCAATGAGTAAATAATTTGAGAACAGATGGGCTTTTCTAATGACCATAAAATAATTTTTTCGAACTTATAGCTGAAGATGCCTCTGAGCATGAAAAGCTTGGATGCCTAGTTAGAATCTCAAAGGAAAGTTCTCCATATGGAAGCTCTCTTCACAGCACTGTTTAGTAAAACTTGTTGGACAATAGATATTTCATGCCTGCAATATCCAATACTATAATTATAAACCACATCATGACTGTTGAGCATTTGAAATGTGCCTAGTGTTATTGAACAACTAAATTTTTTATTTAATTTTAATTAATTTTAGTTAAAATATCACTATGTGGCTACTGGTTACTGTATTGGACAACACAGTTCTATTTACTTCCCCCAAACCAGAACCCCTCCCACCTATACAAGTTGTCTTCTTTTTTTTTAAATTTTATTTTATTTTATTTTTTTCAGTGTTCCAAAATTTGTTGTTTATACACCACACCCAGTGCTATATGCAGTACGTGTCATCCATAACACCCACCACCAGGCTCACTTCCCACTTGCCCCCCAAAACCCTCAGTTTGTCTCTCAGAGTCCACAGTCTCTCATGGTTTGTCTTCCCCCAAGTTGTCTTCTGTCTCTCATATTTATTCAGTTAACAAGTCCTACCAATTTTTTTTTTCTGATGTAAAACTGGTAGCTATCTCTCTTTTTCTATTTCTGTTGTCACCAGCTAGTCTAGGACCTCTTCAATCTATGCCAGAGAAACTCAACAGTCTCCAAACAATCTTCTTGCTTCTAGACTTTCCCCTTTACAATTCAGCTGCCAGACTATCTATATATTATCAAATTCATTACTGCTTAAAATCATCTTTTGCCAATAGGATGAAAATCCATGTTCTCAGCTTGTGCATCAGGACTACAGAATAATCCAACCTTAAGGTCTAATTATGGCTTGGCTTGAGAGTTCATTTTCAAGAAATAAGTCTTCCAAGAAAATGTCATGTTTGATATCCTTTTATCTCCTGTTTATTCTGTTAATCTATATTCTTCCCTCTGTCCTAACACTTTTCACATATTATTGTATTCCAGAGTCCTCAAAGATAGTGACTTTCAAACTACTGTTTCTAGTATAACCTATAAAAAGAAATTATTTAACATGACTCTATATGATACACATTGATATTTTCTGTACTAATGTACTTTATTCTATTTTATTTCTTTTATAATTCTAGTCTTACATCACTAAATTGATTTCATAATGATGCCTGTCATGGGATGAATTGTGCCCACCCAAAATTCACATTTTGAAGTCCTAACCCTTAGTACCGCAAAATGTGACTTTTTTAATGAGCTAACTAAGGTTAAATGAGGTCATTGGGGTGGACTCTAATCCAATATGGCTGCTCTCCCTATAAGAAGAGGACATTAGAACACAGACACACATAGAGAATATCATGTGATGATACCGAAGGAAGATGACTGCCTATAAACCAAAGAGAGAGGCTTCAGAAGAAAGCAACCTGCTAACACCTTGATCTTGGACTTCTAACTTCCAGAACTGTGAGAAAATAAATTTCTGTTGTTTCAGCTACCCACCTGCTGTTCTTTGTTATGGCAGCTCTAGCCAAGTGAATACAATGCCTTAATGGGTTAAGATTCACAGTTCAAAAAATGCTGCTCTATGAGACTTTTCCCAACTCCTGCAGCACATTTTAATTACCCTATTTTGTAGCATTTACTTTCTCTACTACTTAGACATGTAATTACATACTACTATTTAGTTTGGGGTAGGTGCCTTACTTCCCTATCTTTATTATAAATTATTTGATAGTATAATGCCCTCTTCTGTTTTGTTTCATAGTTATTCAACATATTTTTGCTCAAGGAATGAGATCATTCTGGGTTTTTTAACTCAACTGAGCAAAATCTAACCGCTGAGGGGTATCTGGGTAGCTCAGTTGGTTAAATGTCTGACTCTTGATTTCAGTCCAGGTCATGATCTCAGAGTCGTGAGATGGAGCCCCATGTTAGGTTTCACACTCAGCAAAAAGTCTGCTTAAGAGTCATTCTTCCTCCCTACTCCTTCCTCCCCCTCCTCACATGCACATGTTTGCTCTCTCTCTAAAATAAAGTGAATAAATAAAATCTTTTTTAAAAAATCTAACCACCAAAAAAAAAAAAAATCTAACCACCAAACACTTTAATCTTCCTTTAAAATCATTTTTCATGTACCTGTCTTCCAACATCTCCATCTAAGTTAGGGATAGCAATATATCACTGAACACACCCTCCTTGCCCCTCTCAACACTGTGCTTCTGGCAGCCAGTCTTAGTCCATCTATGCTGCCCTCTTTGGTCTATGCCAAGAAACCAACAACAAGGCTACTAGAGATGCAAGTATATTCTACATTCTCTCGTGTCTAGAAATAATCTTATTTACATTATTATTTTATTTAATATTTTATTTTTATTCATTTATTTGACAGCAATCACAAGTAGGCAGAGAGGCAGGCAGGGGGTGGGGGGAAGCCGGCTCCCTGCTGAGCAGAGAGCCTGAATCGGAGCTGGATCCCAGGGTGAGCCGAAGGCAGAGGCTTTAACCCACTGAGCCACCCAGGTGCCCCATTATTTTTTATTTAAAATGAAACTATCTCGCAGGATTTTGCCTCTTTCAGTTTCAGTCCCTGCATAGTCAAACCTGCTAAAGAATCACATATGCATTCTCTCTGCACTTTTTCACCTCCCAAAATCTCCCATCAACTCACACCCATCTGGCTTCTTTCCCACTATCTACTCAAAGACTTTTGCCACTATCACCAACACTCTCCAGGAAACATATCTTCTGGAAGGAGTTCTGCCCTTATTTCTCCCAACCCCTGGCAGTACTTGATGTAGCTGCTCCTTCTCTACAGCTTGAAACATTGTTTCTTGAATACTATGATCTCTTTATTTCCAGTTTTCCTTATAAACACCATCTACTCCATCTCAGTATTATTTCCCAGTTTGTCACTTGCAAGACTTTTAAGTGCTGTTGTCACTAAGAACTTAGTTTTGGATCCTCTTCACTCTCTCCTTAATGACATGTATGTATATGTATGTGTTACATGGTTGATATGATACATATATGGAAATTAACAATTTCACAAAATAATAATTTAGGAATCTGTCTGATTCTTTCTAATATTTTCTCTTTCACTACACTATAGCCTATTCTATTTCATTTTGTAAAAAATGTCATAACTCACTAAATTAACGTAAAACAATAATGAATTTTGACTCACAGTTCTAAAATACTGCTTTTCCTGTGACTTTAAATACCATCTATATGCTAAAGATTCCTAAATTTATCTCTCTCCTCTCACTTCCAGGTTTTTTAAAACCAACTGCCTACCTGCCACTTCTATTTGCCCATCTTGTAAGAAAATCAAACATAACCTCATGAAAATTGAGGTCCTTACTTTTCCACAAATCTTTACCTTTCCCAATTAGCAAATGACATTACTTTGAACCTAGCTGATTAAGCGTGAAAACTCTGGGTTGACCTTGTTTACTCCTCTCCTTGGTTTCCCCCACTGATATACAAAACAAGATCTATGATCAGGTCTGGTCAAGTCTACAGAGTTTGAAGCTATAATCAGGATCATTGTGACAACTGGCATCTGATGTCAAGCCATGACCATGACTTTTTAGCTGGAGTTACTCAAGGCCACCCTCACTTTACTGTGTTGGGACAACTGTTTACACCAGCCTGTCACAGCAGGCCAAGTAATTTATAGGTCAGGAGTCAGCAGTTTCCTCTTTCCATGAGCCCCCTGAGTATGTTTCTGCCCTCATTGTCTTGGGGTGGATGAAGAGGCTTAGCTCAGGACTTAGTGACATGCAGTTCTCCAAGCCTGTGCATTTCAACCATTCCTTCCTTCCAGTTCCAAAGCTGGCCTTTAATCAGTATCATAGCTCGGCTATTAAAAGGAGAGGCGACAGTGGAATCTGTAGCCAGTGACTAACTGACTGAGAGATGACACATTAAAAGATGAATTCATCAAATGATTGACTTTCTGCATTTACATATTGACCAAAAGCAGATTTAAAAAAAATTATTTATGGGGCGCCTGGGTGGTTCAGTGGGTTAAAGCCTCTGCCTTCGGCTCAGGTCATGATCTCAGGGTCCTGGGATGGAGCCCAGCTTTGGGCTCTCCGCTTGGCAGGGAGCCTGCTTCCCTTCCTCTCTCTCTGCCTGCCTCTTTGCCTACTTGTGATCTCTATCTCTCTCTGTCAAATAAATAAATAAAAATCTTTAAAAAATTGTTTGTAATGCCTCTAATACTTAATAGCAGCTGGATTGGCAGGGTCTCTGAGGGTTGCGGGAAGCAAGGCTCCTTCACGCACTCCCTGCCTCAGTGTCTTCCTCTGCCCTCAGTCTCTGCCTTTCCTGGGACTGGCAGCCTCTATTTCTCTTCCTCTAGTAGAAAGTTCATTTACTTTGCCCTGCCTCCAGCCACTGAGGCAGTAGGGAGTAGGAACAGATGCAAATTGCACATTGTTTGTTTGTTTGTTTGTTTTGGTTTTTACGCATTCTTTTTTTTTTAAAAGATTTTATTTATTTATTTATTTGACAGACAGAGATCATAAGTAGGCAGAGAGGCAGGCAGAGAGAGAGAGAAGGAAGCAGGCTCCCTGCAGAGCAAAGAGTCCTATGTGGGGCTCGATCCCAGGACCCTGGGATCATGACCTGAGCTGAAGGCAAAGGCTTTAACCCACTGAGCCATCCAGGTGCTCCTGGTTTTTACGCATTCTTTTAAAACCTATATGAAAAGACAAAATTAATCTATGGCAATAGAGGTCATAATAGATAAGGAGAGTCATGAACTGGGAAAGGGTTGCAGGGAGAGAGCTTTCTGGATGCTAGATATGTTCTATATCTTGACCTGGTTACACAGGCATATGCATATATTAAAATTCACAGAGCTGTATATCATTGGCATTCATGCATTTTGCTGTGTCCTTGTTATACCTCAGTATAGAACCAAAACACCAAAATCCATGAAAACTGTTATAAATATTCCAGGTCTAATTCCATGCTAATTGTTATAAACTTTCTACATGTTAAAAGAACTATGTTTTGTTAATGTGGTAACGTTAGTCATTATTCACACAGAAAATCCTAAACCTAAAAATGTAAAAATGTTTATAAGACAAGAAGTGACTTCAAAGGGATTGGCAAAAAAGAATAGTTTAAAATTTAAAATTTCAAAGTGAAATGCTGAAACTCAGGATGTATTCATAAGAATAATGTATTTGATATATTCAAATATACATTGGAAAACAATTTGGAGATTCCACAAAAAAATTAAAATTAGAACCACCATATGATCCAACAATCCCATTTCTGGGTCTATGTCCAAAGGAAATGAAAAACAGATATCAAAGACAGAGCTGCACTTCCATGTTCATTGTCGAGTTGTTCACAATAGCCAATACATGGGAACAATCTAAGTGTCCATCCGCAGATAAACAGATAAAGAAATTGTGTGTGTGTGTGTGTGTGTGTGTGTGTGTGTGATAAATACTGCATTGTGTCACTTATATGTGGAATGTAAATGAAAGGAAGAAAAAAAAAAAGAGCCAAAATTATGGAAACAGAGAGTAGTGAAGTGGTTGCCAGAGGCTGGGGTGGGAGAATAGGGAGAGGTTGGTGAAAGAGTACAAACATTTAGCTATAAGATAAATAAGGCCTGAGGATCTTAGGTATAGCATGATGACTATAGTTATTAATGCTGTGTTATATGATTGAAATTACTAAGAGAGTAGAACTTCAGTGATCTCACCAAACAAAAAAATTTAAATACCTGAGGGGATGGATATGTCATTATGCCAATTAAGTAGTTGGTGAAAATCTTTTTACAATGCATGCACAATATATGTCAAATTACTGTGATGTATACTTTAAATATCTTACAATTTTTTGTCAATTATATCTCAATAAAGCTGAAGTAAATTCTTAAAAAATTACATATTACATAATTTTTTAAAGAATATATTTATAAGAATACTAAATTATCCCTAACTTTAATCAAATTAAACATTTCTTAAAATTTAGCTAAATTGAATATATTCGATGTACTATTTTCACTGAATATATTAAAGAAGAATACAATTATTAAAATAATCATAAAAGAAATATATTTCATCACTGTATACATTCAAGAAACGTTTTTTCTTTTAAAAGATTTTATATACCTTAGGGTACCCGTCTGGTACAGTAAGTGGAACATGTGACTCTTGAGCTCAAGGTTGTGAGTTCAAGCCCTATGTTGGATATAGAAATTGCTTAAAAATAAACCTTTCATTTTGTATTTTTGTTTATTCAAAGAACTGTTATTCAACGAACTGGTCTCTCAGCAAATTGGTTTCAGTGACTTGTCTTAAAAAGTTGGCCAACTTTTGGTTGAAATGTAAGACTAATTTTTTTTAAAGGTGATGAAATAACTTTCTAGTCCCAAGATGGAGCCACTCTTGCCCTGGTGCCATGTCAGCAAACTGACATGGTAAGTAATTTTGGGGTCCCTGTAGCTGCTCGCTTGACCAGAAACACACTATGTCCAGTCAGTTAATCCTCAAACACCACGCCAGCTCTGGGCTCTATACTTGCTTTCTTGTTCTTTATTCATTTTCTGTTTTTCTCTTCCTTGTTCCTTATTCTATATCCTAAGAAAGCTTTTGCCTCCCAGCCCATTTTGTGGCTCTCTGCACCTTTGGGAGTGGAGACTGCCTGCTTCATGAAGTGTTAAATAAAGTTTGTATCACCTAAATTGTCGTCTTTAATCATTTTTAACAATGTCAGAAACTGCTGTACTTAAGCAAAAATTAACTACTTAGATTAAGTTAAGTTAACAACAGGTAACATCAAAACCAATGGGCAGCCTTCTGGAAGGAAATGAAATGTTGTGGAAAAAGAGGTACAGGGAAAGACAAGAAAAAGTAATAATAAGGAACTGTGTGATTAATTGAGGGGAGGAGAGGGTGGTGAGCAGCGGGAAATTTACCTAGGAGTAGGGTCTACACCAAATGGCAAGGTTATTGGAACATTATTCAAAGTCAACTTTGAGGGCTAATGTAAAGTCTCTCCCCTTTCCCCTGCGACGGAACTTCAGCTTCTAACAAACATCTTTTGTCAGCTGGGGAACTCCTACCTGTTCCTACTGTCTGGGGCCCAGGATTTGGTCTGTGTTCTTCCCCTCAGAGAGGTATAAGGACCCAGGGCTTCCTGAGATTGGAGTCCTGTTTCCCTCCTCATACTTCCTCTGTTCAATTTCCACTTGTTTTCGTAGCCCTTTGACTTATTTCATAGTTCCAGGTTTCATCTGGAGTTTGTGTTCCTGTTCTATGCTCTCCTTGCAATGTTGATGCGATCTCCAAGAAAACAAGAGGAAAAATAATGACTCTAACAATAATTTTCACACCAGCTATGGCCAACAGCTGGAAATTAATGAAAACATAAAGATCAAGGGAACAGTTCTTATCTAAAATGTTTCCTGGGGCGCCTGGGTAGCTCAGTCTGCTAAGCAGCTGAGTCTTGATTTCAGCTCAGGTCATGATCTCAGGGTAGTGAGATGGAGCCACAGATTGGGGATCTGCTTGAGAAGCCTCTCTCTCCCTGCCTGTCCCTCCCTCAGCTCATGCATGTGATCTCTGTCACATAAATAAACCAATCTTTACAAAAATAAAATAACTGAATTATAATAAATGGAATTCTGTGTTTCAGAATAAATACAATTCTTGTTTCAAAGTAAATAAGGAAAAAGACTTTTAAAGTTAGAGTAGAAAATAAAAAGAGTAGAGAAAAGCTGCAGGTAATAAATCTCTGGATGGGAGAAAAGATCCCACCAAAGGGGGTCTCTCACTGAGATTTGCCTTTCCACCATCAAAGTTGATCTCAGGAGAGCCCATCATCCTCCCTTAAAATTCTGCTTCTAATTCATTCCCTTCTCTCTTTTTAAATCAGAAAATTGAAAAGTATAAAAGAAACCCAAGGGAGGAAAGGGTATCTCATCAACTAAGACTAATGTCCACAGAAGGATAAACCTGAGGGGGCCAACCTAAGAGAGGTTCCTGTGAGTGAGAACAAGAGGAAAGAGGAGGCCACAGAATGTGGACTCTCTCTATGCCAGTGATTCAATGCATGGTAACTAGACTCATTCATCCTGCTATTGGGAAAAATAGACTAGTGAAGAATAGGTTGATGGGGTCAAGTACTCCAAAGTTGTGTCCTGGAAATTTTTCAGAGATCTTTTACCAATTCACACCAGGTGTAGACTGATAAAGCTGACGTATCATCCCTACAAGGACATCTGCCTATGTTTTCAGTGGAAATTGGCGGATCTGAAGGCTGGCCAACCTGGGATGAAATCTCACTCTGGGAACACACGTGGTCCTCTGCAGCCCAGTAGCTCAATAGTGATTATTTCCATTTTCAACCAGACTTTGCTGTGTTCCCTTTGAAAGTTGTGGAACTGAACAATATATAAAATGATCGATCGATCAATTGATAAAACGGTTTGCAAGTCAACATATCAATAGTCTATATTTTGTTTCCTTTAGCACACTTGAGATAAAATTCCTCCCATAGGAATTTTAATTTAAAAATGAAAGGATCTATACATAAATGTACCCCAAAAAACCCAAAACATAAAACACCATGCTTTTCAGAGTGCAATTTTCTAGTCTTTTGCGTTAATGTCTGTTAAAAATGATTTAAAAAGAGAATTTAGATGATACAAATTAACTTTATTAACACTTCATAAAGCAGGCAGTCTCTACTCCCAAAGTTCTAGAGAGTCACAAAATGGGGTGGGAGGCAGGAAGATTTCTTGGGATAAAGAATAAGGAACAAGGAAGAGAAAAACAGAAAATGAATAAGGAACAAGAAAGCAAGTATAGAGCCCAGAGCTGGCCTGGTGTTTGAGGATTGGCTGACTGGATACAGTGTGTTTCTGGCCAAGCAGAGCAGCTACAGGGCCCCCAAAATTACTTAAATGTCAGTTCGCTGACATGGCACCAGGGCAAGAGTGGCTCTATCTTGGGACTAGAAAGTTACTTCCACAGGAGACAAGATTGAAATGAGGTTTCAAGGTAGACAAACAAGACAAAGGATTTCCAGTAAAAAGCAACAGCATGTGTAAAAGACAAAAGCCTGATTGTGGTGTGTTTTGGGGGAATTTATGGTTTTTTTTCTTTCCCTTTTGCTGAACTTAAAGTGCAAGATTGGAAAAAGAGGCTGGTGGGTAGGTAGTGGCAAGGTCTTGAGAAGATGGGTCAGACAATAAGAGGTGAGTTAGATACATAATCTAATAGAATCAGTAGGAGGAGAGTTGGTTGACTATGTCAAGGATGAGGACTGTTTCATTAATCTCCATATCCCTAAAACTGAGCATGGCTTCTGGAATATAGATGCTCAATAAATATGAATTGAGATGCACGTTCTATCCTTGGCTCTATTAAGCAATTCATTTGATAACTATGTACTTTTGGCTTCTTCTTTTGAAAATGTAGATGAGAACAGACTGTATACATCCTAAAGATCAAAGGAGTTAATAAGTGTGAGAACACTTCATAAACTAAAAGGAAAGAAAACAATAAAAAATTTTTTTTTGAGCTGGGGTAAAAATTGTTTGGTTGCAGAAAGCAGCAGAACTGGATGTTGTCTGCAGAAAATATGAGGAGAGGGGGTGCCTGGGTGGCTCAGTGGGTTAAAGCCTCTGCTTTCGCCTCAGGTCATGATCCCAGGGTCCTGGGATCGAGCCCCACATCAGGCTCTCTGCTCCGCGGAGAGCCTGCTTCCTCCTCTCTCTCCCTGCCTGCCTCTCTTGCCTACTTGTAATCTCTGTTTGTCAAATAAATAAATAAAATCTTAAAAAAAAAAAAGAAAATATGAGAATGCTTTGTTTCTCTTATTTACATGCAATTCTCAAAGGCTTGCCTTTCTTTTTGGAAATGCTTTTAAAAATCCCTGGGGTAGACAGAGAACAAGAGGAGAAGCAATTTCCCAGCTCCCAGAATCCTTTGGCCAAATTCTCATCCTTTGTGTCCTGTGCTGGACAGTTATTGTCCTTCTGAAAATGAGTCTCCCCTCACAGGAGGTGATCAGCACATTGTAACAGGTGCTGTGGATGCACTGCCCTTCTCTCCCCAATACTCACTGCTCCCAAGTACACACACAGCTTCTTGCTGCCAACTTCTACCTTTCTCCTTAAGGGTTTTGTCTGGTTACAGGAGTGTGTTCAGTTTTTTAAGACTCGGGCCTGAAGTTCCCGGTGTTAATAATGCTTCTTTGGCAGTAAACCTCAACAAATGATGGAGTAGATGTTGGTGGATGGACACCCCAGCTTCCTCACCTTTTGGGAAGGAGAACTCTCAACCATGGTTTTTACAAAGTAGCTTAGAAGCTTCCTGAGGAACAGAGCCCTAGGTGCCCATACAGTCTCTGCTCATCACATATGGTATGTGTATTGGCTTCCTTTCCATGCCTGCTTTCTTCCCCACGCTTTTGTGGCCACTTCCTAGGCTCCCCTGGCAAAGAAATGTCTGTATTCAAATCCTTGTCTCTGGCTCTGCCTCTGGAAAACCCAGTGTAACATAACTTACCCTCCACAAAATATTTCTTTTGTTTTAATATAAAATGTATGAGTATAAAATATATAAAATAAACATATACAAAATAAAACATGCCAAATAAATAAAATGATATAAAGTTACTACTGACACCTGCACAAATAGACATTTTTCAGATTCATAAAGATTCTCTAGTGCAAAGTTGTTTTACTAAAAGAATTAATGTGCATCACACCCTACTCCAGGTGCTCTCCATCATAGGAAATTATCTCGAGAGCATCCCTCCTCTACCTCCAGGGGGCCCACTGGGTGTTAGGTTATTGTGCTGCTCCCTGGGAGCGTGTGGGATGGTGGGGGCCCAGGCTCATATCTTCAAGAGGACTCCAGTCCCTCAGACTCAAGCATGAGATTGACCACAAGTGACACAGGTCCTTACACCTTCAGTTCTGGAACCTCAATCTGTCTCTTTCCTGGAGTTTCTTTTTAGTCATTGGGAAGCAAAGTACCATTCCCTTGTCTTTCTCATTCTCCCAGCTTTGAAACGGCTGATCAAATGAAGAGAAACTATCTTTAATCAACATTCTGACAGCCATGGCAGAATTGTTCCTCAAACCTTATTACTGTTTGATTTCTAGCTTCTTCCCCAATATTGTTTTCCACATTTCAGAGAGTAAATTAGATACAATTTTCACTGTGGCTTGAATATACTGTGTGGATGTCGGAGCTAATGCTCGCCTCCTTACCAGGAAAGCAGGCCCCAGAGAAATGAAAGACAACCACAGAAATAATTTAGCCACAGAACTATGGCAAAGGAAGGAAAAATGCCATCGAGGGGATATTAGAACTTCAAAAAAATGTGCTCATTTCAACAAAGGGAATTAGTTCTTTTACACACATGAAATCTCTCAAGTTATAATAATGGGTAATTATTAATAACAGAGAAGTTCTGGGAGGCAGGTTGAGAAGGAAAAATAGATGCAAACTTGGACTGACCACATGTATGTGTCCTGGCCATTTCAGCCCCTTTCCCCATCAGCCCTAATGGCAGAGAGAAAATCACACTGACTGGTAAGTAGCTGGAGTGATTGTGTCACTTGGAGTGTGACAGTCCAGGCATTTGGAGTGAGAGTGCATTTGCTGTGTGGAAAGACCACTGGCAGACTTTCAGAAATCCTAACTAAGTTTGAAAATGGGCCTGGAAACAATGTCAATCTAGGCCAAACCAATTCAATAATTGACCCTGGGTGAAAAAATTAGACGGGAACCTGTTTTGGAAATAGAACATTTTTAAATTAGAGGGTTCACTTTCTCATAGCATCCTCATTCAGAGGGTTTTTTTTTTTCCATTTGTGAATCATTTATTTTACTGTATGTTTCTGTGTGATTAACATGGTCCCAGTAAATTGTCCACCAGCCATTTTACTTGTCATATGTTCATTCATTCATTCTATAAATATTTATCAGGGTCATACTAGGCTTACGGCACTACCTAAAATTAACCTACTTGAGAATAAAATTATTGAGGACAGGGCCTATGTCATATATAAGATCATGGTAAGCAATGGGCTAAGTGATGAATAGCAGAATCCAATAAGCATGGCATATCCTGCATATACTTGTATTCCTCCCCACTCTTTCTCTCTCTCTCTCTTACACACACACACACATACTCACACTCACACACTTTCAGAATCCTGCACATTCAAGTAGCAAAACAGTAGAAAAATACCTCCATGACTTCTGGGAGTTAAGAGATCTGAAGGGCTAAGCCTAATTCTGCCAGTGAATTTCCATTTGATTCAGCACATAAATTCACCTCTTCCCACCTCAATTTCCTAAGAGGGTGGAAACTTTCTGTTACATTTACCACTTTATCCTCAGCTCCTAGAATAGAACCTAGCACTTGCAGAGCTCAATAAATATCTGTCGAATGAATGGATAAAACAGTTTGATTTCAAACGGCTAGGGTCTGAGCTAGGCCACAGATGAACTGGAAAGACTTATTGACTGTCTCTGGCTTATGGCCTTCACTAAAAGCAGGCTTAGTGACCTCTGTGACCTTTCCCTTTAGACTCAAAAGTGAATCAAAGAGTTAGGTAACTTGTCACCCTGCAGTTAAGGATTGGTGAACCCAAGGGAAAGAAAAGGCAAAGGAAAGAAAAGAAGAGAAGAGGGAAAAAAAAGAAAAGAAAGGAAAAAAGAAAAGGGAGATATTTACTCAAGTGCCTTGCACAGAACTGGTCCAGATATTGCGTGTAGGGAAGGTGGAGTGGGGTGGGGAAGGGGAGTTGATTTTGGTGGTGATGGAAAAATATGAACTTAGTTCAGTCTAAGTTGTTCGTTAGGATGTCAAAGGGAAAAAGAAACACTGAGTTGCAAACTCCAGTGACATCCTTTCTGATTATTTTGGGTGAACTTAAGTGTTAATTTTCTGTGATTTTATTGCATCTTAGATGAACCTCTTTCATTACCAATATTTTAGTTCACTGTCAATATTTGTTTACATACTTCCCTCAGGGTTTTGTGTTCACAGAACTAAAATGCTTAGCACGCAGCAGATGATAATTAAATGTTTATGGGTGGAATACACTGACTTCATGGCACAAACATTCATAAAAATCACGGTACTTCATCTCTACCTGAACATTTAAAAGTTCAGTTTTGTATTTGATAACCTTTCTTTCCAATAATTTTAATGCAAATTTTTTCACGAAGCAAGAGAAGGAAGGTATGTCCTGAGACATTTCTCAACTCACTCCTTCTTCCACTGAAATTACTAATAACTTCCCCTCTACCTCTCAGCAGTTGATCTTCAAGTCACCCACAAAATGCACATCATGACTTTTAAAAACCCAAATACAGAATTACCACCAGTGTAACTTGGATAGCATTTTTTCTGTTGCAACAATATTGTATTTGCAATAAATAAAATCAGAAGCAAAAAATGTTTTTATTACAGAGTGATTCCCTCCACTGTCAGGAAATGATTATGAAACTGGTTCATCAGGAATTGTCATTGAACAAAATGAATTGAAGGCAAGGAAACAAATTTGTAAAGCGTAGTCACAATTGGCCATCTGCCAGCTATTACAGAAATAGCCTCTTTGTACAGTACTTCAACTTATCTAAAATAAGTTTTATTTATGTGCACTTTAATATGTTACATAGCATAAGTAGAGAAGCAACCTGTTAGTTAATTTATTTGTCAGTGGACACTGTAACCAGCTAATTGGCTCCAATGTTACAAAATTTGATGCATTCTGTCAAAATATGATTTCCTAGACAGAAATTCTATCTGCTGAAGGTCATGGACCTGGGTGAGAAGGCAGAGGCTCTACTTCCCTCCCAAGGATTTAGGTCTCCTAACTGCCTAATTTACTTCAGGGCACTAGGGATTCTGTAATCTAATTTTCTACCTGAGTTCTCTGGACTAGTTTAGTTGGGAACTACCAGTTCCCCTGTCTTCACTCCCTGGCATCACAGAGAATGGCTCAAAAACATGTTCTCTTCCATAAGCAGGGACCTCTGCAGAAGGAATATGGGGAGTCTTTGGTCCTAGGGCTTTGAACTTGACTAAAACGACAATAAATGAGCTTTCAGGCTGAGCATTGCCAGATGACCACTTCTTTACTTTATTTATCAGAATCATTTTAAGCCTAGAATGAATGCTTCATTTCACCTTTTTATATGAGTGGGATTCATCAGTTTAATTTAAACAGCCAAACATTCCAAATCTCAGAAATTTAAAAATCTGATGAGAGGCAAAGTTTATTTTATTTGTTCTAAAATTATATTCCATTTATCATAAAAATTTCTCTTGGTAAAATTAGTAAAGAAATATTAAAATATTGGCAAACCATTCTATTCATTCAGGAAATCTGTATTGAAGGACTCTCATGAACTAGACTGTGTGTTGGTTTCTTTAAATGGAAAGATTGTGACTAAGAAGAGCTCACAATCTATTGGAGGAGCTATAAGCCAGAAAATATGTTACAGAGTAATAACTACTATGGCAGAATAAAGGTGGGGACGCTGAGAAGGGACCTTAAACAAATTTACCCAAGTTTCTATCTTGCGTCATGGTCTCCTGAGTATTTTACATGTATTACCTTACTATTAAAAGACTCAAACATGATTAAGGAATTATTGTGGATAATAATAGCTATTTTTTTTAACCGTTACGACCTTAAGAAAAACATTTTCATGCACTCATATGGACTATGCTGAAGCAATTTACTATTGGGTGAGCCACCGAAGAATAGATGTTTGTTATTTGAACAAATGAAGAAGGTGGGTAGAGGGATAGAGAAATCTGGAGACAAAGAATTTGAGAAAGGGTTTGCTGAAAACTCTAGGTAATACAATAGCTAGAACATTTTCACTAATGTGAAACGTACGTGTGCCCTCCCTAATGAAGAGCATTCACTGAAAAAGAAAGAGAGATCAGGCCAAGAAAGACTAGTTCTAGAAAGAGAAAAAAAGAGAAATTTTTCTCTATAAAGAGAAAAAAAGGTAAATTTGGGGAAACAATCTGTTTCCACTTGCCCTGAGCAATCTCCCATTTACTGGGTGCCAGCTGTGTGAGCCACTAAGCTAGATGCATCAAGAATATCTACTCAGTTCCACAACATCATACCAACCAAACATTATTAACCAGTCTTATGGGTGAGGATGCTGGGCCTCTGAGCACTACAAGATTTATCTAAACTAACTCTCAGTGCCAGAGCTGGAGTGCCAGAGCTCCACTACCTATCATTTCCCTCCTAATTCAGCAATAGATAGAGGGTATACAAAAGTCACTAAAGGCAAGATTATACAGGGTAAAAACAATTAGGGATACTCTGGAAAAAAGTCAGAAAAAAAAATTCACCTGCATCAGAGATGAGATTGACAACAACCTCCAAATTTCTTCATTTTTGCTCTCTTTTGTTGTATTCATTTCTGGGTATATATTTGGTATTACAAAAATGGTTATAGCTGTAACATAGAATTAATGAGATTGAAATGACAAAGTCTATAAACAATTAAAAAGAGATGGATTTCATTTAATACTAGCATGTGAAAATCTATAAAAAATAAAACAAAGTGGCAGGTTTTTTAAAACCAAGCTTCTGCAATAAGCAAAAGAAAAAATATATTTAACGTTCCACTGATTGTAGCACGTTCTTTATGAGTAGTCATGTAAATGTGAAAATCTTCCCATTTTTCCCTCTGTTCCCTATCTTATGATCTTACATTGATTTTATAATCACTTTCTAATTGCTAGTTTTCTTTAATTGGCTAGTGAAATAACTAGTAAACTCAGGCTTGCAGTGAATTTCTTTAAAATTAGGAAATCCCTTCCCTTGGCAGTGACATTATGTCAATTCAGACTTCTGAATTTTTGAGTTGTTGGCATAGTGTTTGCTTTGTAATCTTTGTTACAAAAAGAGCTCTTAACTTTCAATAAAAAGAAAAAAAACACCTCTCTGACATCTTCCAGAGCATCTCCATAGAATAATTATTTGCTTGTGAGTTATTTCCAAGATCCCTGCGTTGGTATACAATTCTGCCTTCTATTGTATATTTCTGCCTTCAATTGTATATTTTCTTGTTTTTCCATTAAAAATGTAATTTTCTTGCAGACAAGCAAAAGTCTTGATCTTCAACATTATAATAACTAGAAGCTGTAGTTTGACTAATTGTGATTATGCAGTATCTGGAGAGGAAAAAAAAACTGAAATAGAAATCTGGCTTCCTGTTTTCCAGACTAGGAATTTTCATCCTTCAGGAAAGCCCTTTTACTTATTTGCTAGAATAGCTGATCAGGTCTTCAGAAAATAGGAATTATCAACTTCAAGGACAGGGCTTTGCAACCTAAATCAAACCTCGCTCTCTCCTCCTGGATGGATTGAATTTCAGAGGTGTCTCCTCCCCAGTGTTCTTGGGAATATGGAGTACAGGATTTGTTAGGTGTGTGTCCTTAAGAGATCGCTTAGCTTTCAGCTTAAACTGAGATATGCTTTGGGCTGCTACTGACTCTGAAAGTCTTAGGTAATTATATCAATGGCTTTTTAGTGCCTGATCTGTCGAAACTGGGGGGCAGATAAGACCTCACATCAAGCTCCAAACAATGACAGAGGGAGATATTTGGGAATGGAGTTCTCGACTTCACCATACCTGGGAAGAAAGGACACTAGCTCTGGGGCTGCAATTCAGATACAGTGAATGGCTGAACTCACCTGCAACCCAGAAGAGCACTGCAGCTCCAAAGGTGATGGTCAACAGTTGGCACACCTTAAGGTAAACTTTAGGATACATAGAAGTAGCTGAATAATGAACATTTTGGTCATCTTTCTGATACAAGTGTATCTTAAAGCAGGATCTTACTGCAAGATCATTAGTTGCCACTCTTGTGTTGCGATAGGGGCCTTGTCTCCAAGAGCTCTGTGAGGATAGCTGTGGAGGAAGCACAGTGTGATCAACTCCCAGTGACTCTACTAGAGGCCATCATGGCAGCCATGACCACACCTGTAAGGGCAACACCTAGGATGAATAGATCCTCCATTCAAAAAATGGAAAGATGGTTCATCAAGGATTTTGCAATTGCTGTGTGAATTTAGGGCCTTTATATGTATCAGGAATTAACTGGGACAAGGATTTGTTCATAAGACACTAGAATCTGTTAGAAATTTTCTAACCACATGCTTTTATAACATGAAGAACACACACTAAGCAAAGAAGAGTAAAAGATAGTTAAAGAACTTAGTTTAAGGTCAGTAT
The DNA here is from genome assembly GCA_004024625.1 of Mellivora capensis. Taxonomy (NCBI): domain Eukaryota; kingdom Metazoa; phylum Chordata; class Mammalia; order Carnivora; family Mustelidae; genus Mellivora; species Mellivora capensis. The sequence goes on along the minus strand of PISX010000712.1, from coordinate 121,455 downwards.
CAAGGACAGCAATTGTTGGAAAAAAGACAATACCTAGCTTTAATTCTCTTGGGAGCAGAAGAAAAAAAAAGATACATGTAGGGTGTCATAAACTTTATGTTAACCATAAAGTAAGGACAATAACAAGGAAAGCAGAACACTTTAGCAAATGTGCATGTTTCTCTAACACTTAATTCCAAGTGTGCTTTGATGCATGGCAAATGAGGAGCTTTGACTTTTGTGAATGGCCTTCTAAGATACAAGAGAAACAACTTATTTTTGAGAAGACGCAATGGGTGGGAACAAAGGAATTTAGGTTCTCTAGTTGAAATTAGAGGAGACTCTATGTCCTTCATATAATTTCCAACCACTTAGGTTTGAAATTCTGATAACTAAATACAAGATATATACATTTCATGACATAATTATAAAATTAATTTTGTTCTGATTAATCAATAAGGATGTCAATTAGAGACCTAAATTTTAATGATTTAAAGCTTATGATTACTGTTTGAGTATTTGTTATTAAATCATAGGGAATGTCATTAACCCAAACATTATTTTATATATTTTGATGCTAGGATGTGTTTATTTGTTTTGGTGTGAATCTTGAGAGATGGATAAATAAATTTTTCAAAAGGCAGGTAGGTGTAGATGAGAAAAAAGAAGTGATTGAATGAAATCCACCACACAATGGCCTACTTTAACTTCTGATGCTAGTAAATAAAATATACTTGAAATATCTGGGAAACAAGCCAGATAAAAAAATACTGAATATATTTTCAAGTTTTTTCTTTCTTTTTTTAAAGGTTAGTTTGAAGCTTATAACAAAACATCCTGAAGGAATAAGAGAAATCAATCAATCATATGGATGCTGCGTCTCCAGGATACTAAGCCCCTGGCCATGGCTGAATGACCAATTTTCACAGCTCTTCTCCCCCCTTAAACATTTTACTCAATATCTGAAGTCATGCAGATAGGTCTGAACCAATAAATTCCCTAAGATTGAAACATAATCAAATGAAAGAAGAGATAATGTCTATGAAAACATTTTATAAACTGCAAGCAGCCACATAGATAAAGAGGATTGTTTTCAATTAATGATGCTCTTTGCATTAAGCAGAAGGACTAATAGAAGATAGACACAGTTTTATTGGTGGCTTTCTAATAGGTTCCATTCCTCTGTTCTGTCTTTAACAGTTGGCCCCATGGAAATAGGAACAAGGTAAGATGCTGAAGACCAGACTGTGTGGCTATTCCTGTCTTACAGGACCCCTGAATTTCTACAGTAGCAACATTGGAAGCATGTTTCCTTTGTGCTACATTGATTGAACAGTTTTTGAGGACCTTGGTTCAAAGCCTGAGGTTTGGAATCAAACAACAGAATTTGTCTTTTCTCTAAAGTGAGACCCAGAACAGGCCACTTAACCTCTCTAAGCCTTGTCTCCTCACCTGTAAAATGTGGGGGATCCGTTATTACTACGTATTCTCCTCAGGGTATTGTGCTAGTGCTTTTGTCCATGAATGCTACTTTTCAGTAGTGAGGTAGAGCTCTGCAAAGCCCTCTGCACCTTGGCAGCACACAGAGTCCTGTTATCCACACAGTAATGATTACATTGTTTTCAAATAAAGAGGCAGTAACTCTATTCAATACATTTGCTGTTCCTTAAAATAGACTAAATCAAGCAATATAGAAACAATTTTATATTTAAGGAGATCAAATATTCAAGGGAAATATTCCTGTTCAGCTTTCAGGCCCTTTTCTCAGCCTGTCAGAGCAAATCACAGCAGATGAAAAGGAGTGCAAAGCGAGCAAATCCACATATCTAGTCCCTGGAAGTGTCCACCTACAAAATAGCGAGTCCTTGGTGTTCTGGAATTCCCTGTCATTGTGGCCATGCATCCTCCTGCCAGCTGTCCTTCCTGTTCCCCAGGGCTCAGGCTCTCTGCTTCTCACAGGAACACCATCCAGTCTGCCTTCTCGCCTCCTGCAGGATGACTGTAGCTTATACACCGCACCACCCACAATGGGGTTAGTCACAGGGTCCTTTCATGAACATTCTTGATCCCTGCCTCACTCCCAAAGGCTTACAGTGGGACAGGAAGAACCACCTCTACCTCCACTCTGTCCTTCATGGACTACATACGACTAAAGAAACTCTTAATGATATGTCAGAGGCATTCCATTTGGATTATTTCACCCTTCTCTCAACTTCCCCAACACTACTAAGTGAATAGTCTCTCCACACTCTTTTGACTATGGGTGATTCTGATCCCCTTCTAAAGAAAGAAGATGTTCTCCAAGATAACTTGCAGTCTTGAATGTACACCTAAGATTTCCCTCAATTTTAATGTATGTGTTTTAGGGAAGATAATAGGTAGGTAGCAAGGCAGATAGAGTAAATAGTTCCAAAGCTAGTTCTAGAGCTGTACAGATGTGGACATACAGCTATAGATCCTAAATACAGTTTTGGCTAAAGGAAGAATTTAGATTGTTTTCTTCCTTGCCAATTACAGCCTAGGTCAGAGTGAAAAAGGCTGCATGGATCAAGTGAGGGCCATAGTGGCCCTTTCAACATGGTGTTGGGGTAGTTCTCTAAATGTAGGCACATAAACTTCATTTGTGTAGCCCAAAAGCTCTCTAGACTCATATGAAACAGGGCTTACTATTATACTTATTTCTCTAACTATTAACGTTTTACTCTAACTAGATAAACCTTGGAAACAGGGTGGAGTGGTCACATGTTGAGAGCCAATGAGTGACACATGAAGGTGCATGGTAGGGAAACCATCAGAAGAGTATTTACCATAAAAATATTTGCACTGAGACGATAGAGCCTGTTGTAATTTACCTTCATACTCTAAGGGTGTCTGTATGTCAAGGACATGATGGCTCTGTGAGGAACAACTCTAATGGGTCATTTTAGCTCCAGGACACTTGGTGTGGCCAGATTCATATTTTCCTCTGCTCCATTTGGTTCATGTGTAAACTGAGCTGGCCCTTATATATTCCATTTTGTTTTCATATACACCTGCCATTGTTGCTCTAGTCAATATGTATCCATCTTTTTTCCTTTTCCTTAACATTTTGTTCACTTTGAAACTGTCTGTTTAAAATAAGGAACATCCACATTCATCACCCCTACATATGACTCTCTCCACAGGATTCATCATGGAGTTTAAGAATCAATTGTGATTGCACTAGTTATCTTGATTAGTGGGACTATTTTCATTTTGAAGACTTGGACTTACAGCCTCTTGTTTGGCAAATCTGAGCAAAAACATTTGTGTATTTTCCATTATCATTGGGAAATGAGAGCATATCAGAGATAGGCCCATGGTGATGGTTACCTATGAGAAACATAATAATCCAAATGTTGATGGAATAGAGAGATTCTGAAAACAAAAGGAAGTGAAGATATTTACTTAAGGTCAGGAAGCACATGTGTTGTAGAGCTGAGAATAGAATACCACCTAACTCCTTGGCCAGAGTCCTATGCAATACATCCCTCTGGTCAATATTTCTTATCTTGCCATGAAGGGTAGTAGACAAACCTTTTCAATATAACAAATGTTAGTCCTGATGCCTTGGCTGTTTACTTGAATTTACTTTCATCCTTAAAATCTCCTCATCAGTCCATTCTCAGGAGTACTTCTGTCTTAAGGTTTTTCTCCTTAAATATATAAACAAATGTATGGCGTTTAAAGGAAATAAAGACAGGCAGATCTCATTTTACAAATTACTTACATGTATGAAGTTTTATACATGAAACTCAGGCACCCCCACATGAAAACCATTTTCTTATTGTTTGTTTGTCTCTCTCTTTCTCAGTGAAGAAAAACTTGTGATTTTCATCTTTGTACCCACAGTCTTAGTCTTTGTACATGGTAAATGCAAGAACCATATGTCATACAATATCAACTGCCAACAGAGGTTCATGGTCTGGGAACACAGTTGAAGGGTCTATTTTTTTCTTGTATTCAAAATTATAACTCACATAGTTGGGGGCATTTAGAACCTCTTACAGGATTAGAAAATCATTGTTCCTAAATCTGAGGCTGTGGAGAGGAATGAGAAGTCCAGCTGCCATGTGTGCCTTATCCATGACCCCTGAGCCACATCCCCATGCTCTTTGTGCTTTATAAGGAATCAAGAATTACAAATTCTAGTACTGCCACTAGGTAATGAAACCTAGGTAGTGACATTTGATCAGTCATGAAACCTTAATCTCCAAGGTTTTCCCCAGCTCCAAAGTTATTTGCTGAGGCAATTTGTATTTCTGCTATCACAGAATATCTGATTCAGGCCAGTTTCCCACTGAGGATATCTATAAAGACTGAATAAAACTTTTAAGAAAAAGCTGTTTGGAAAAGAAAAATGAGACAGCAATAAAGGCAGTCAGGATATGAGGGTGTAAGGTTCTGGAAAGAAAGAAGTCACACGGAGTTACCTGTTATTCTCCACCATTTTCACTTTCTAGGTATATGCTGGTTCATGATTAGTGCAGCAATCAGACTGAGCAGAAACTGGTGGTTTGGGCACTATTAAGCTTTAGGAAGTCATAAGTTAAGAGGTTAAAAGGGCATTTATGACTTGAGATGTCATGATCCTCAAAAAAAGATACCCTCAACATCTATATCACATTTCTCTCAAGGTATTTGCCTAATTTTGAGCTACAAAGGGCAAGAATGGATATTAGGCAATATAACTGAATAATAATAAAAAATATCACATAACACCATTTATATGATGCAGCTAAAGTTACACTTAGAAGAAAAATTGTATACTTAAATGCATATATTAGAAAAGAGGGAAATCTGAAAATTATGTAAATGTCTACCTTAAGCAATTACAAAAAGAATAGTAAATTAAATATGAACAGAGTAGAAGAAAATTATACATATAAAAATAGAATTAACTGAAAGAAAAACAAGTATATAATGGAAAAAAAATTAACCAAATCCAGAGTTGGTCCTTGAAAAGAATAAAATGTGAAAGGTAGAACAATAAAATATCTAGAAAATTGTCTAGAAAACAGAAGAATATCTTCTTTATTTTGAGATAAGCCAAGTTTTCTTAGAGCTTGATAAGCACTAACTCTAAAGAAGCTATTGATAAATTTAATGTTATTGAAATCAAGTTCATCTGTTCATCAAAAAAAAAAAAATGGGGGAGAGTCCAAGATGGCGGAGGAATAGGAGACCTCACTTTTGTCTGGTCCCAGGAATTCAGCTAGCTAGCTATCAAAATCATTCTGAACACCTGTGAACTCAACCAGAGATCTGAAAAGAATAGCTGCAACTCAACAAATAGAAAAGTGACCATTTTTTGCAAGAATGACAAGAGAAAAATTGGCCTCCAAAAAGAGAACGAGAGGCAGTACTGATCTAATCAGTATGGATATAAATAAGATGTTGGAACTAGAGTTCAGAAAACTATTGTAAAGATACTAGCTGGTATTGAAAAAAACATAGAAGACACTAAAGAATCCCTTTTGGGAGAAATAAAAGAGCCAAAATCTAATCAAGTCAAAATAAAAAAGATTATTAATGGATGCAATTTAAAAAATGGAGGCTCTAACAACTAGATAAACGATGCAGAAGAGAGAATTAGTTACATAGAAGACAAAATGATGGAGAATAAAAAAACTGAGAAAAAAGAGAGATAAACAACTACTGAATCATGGGGGGAGAATTTGAGAGATAAGTGATACCATAAAGCAAAACAATATGAGAATAACTGGGATCCCAGAAGAAGAGGAAAGAGAGAGAGAGAGGATGGGGAACAGAAGGTATACTGGAGCAAATTATAGTGGAGGATTTCCATAACCTGGGGACAAAAACAGGCATTCAAGTCCAGGAGGCACATCAAATCCCCCTCAAAATCAGTAAAAATAGGTCAACACTCAGACATATAATAGTGGAACTTGCAAATCTCAGACACAAAAGAAAATCCTGAAAGAAGCTCAGAACAAGAAGTTTGTAACCTACAGAGGTAGAAACATAAGCTGGCAACCTATCCACAGAGACCTAGCAGGCCAGAAAGGACTGGCATGATATATTCAGGGTGTTAAATGAGAAAAATATCCAGCTAGGATGTAATTCAAAATAGAACGAGAAATAAAAAGCTTCCAGGACAAACAGAAAGTAAAAGAATTTTTTGTGATCACTAAACCAGCCCTACAGGAAATATTTAAAGGGATCCTTCAAGAAAAGACAGAGCCCCAAAGCAACAGAGACAATATAGAGAAATAGTGACTTTACAGGTAATACAATGGCACTAAATTCATATCTTTCAATATTTACTGTGAATGTAAATGGGCTAAGTGTCCAAATCAAAAGACACAGGGTATCAGATTGGATAAAAAAAGCAAGACCCATTGATATTCTGTCCACAAGAGACTCATTTTAAACCCAAGGACACTTCCAGACTTAAGTTGAAGGGGCAGAAAACAATTTATCATGATAATGGACATCAAAAGAAAGCTGGGGTGGCAATCCTTATATCAGACAAGTTAGATTTTAATCAAAGACTGTAATAACAAATGAGGAAGGACACTATATCATAATTAAAGGGTCTATCTAACTAGAAGATGTAATAATTATAAATATTTATGCCCCTAACATGGGAATAGCCAATTATATAAATCAATTAATATTAAAACTAAGGAAACACATCAGTAATAATACAATAATAGTAGGGGACATTAACACCCTGGTCACCGCCATGTAAATAGATCATCCAAGCAGAAGATCAACAAGGAAAAAGGGCTTTGAATGACACACTGGGCCAAATGGACTTCACAGATATATACAGAGTATTCCATCCTAAAGCAACAGAATACACATCCTTCTTGAGTGCACATGGAACATTCTCCAGAATAGATCACATACAAGGTCACAAATCAGGTCTCGACCAGTATCAAAAGATTGGTTACATTGCATGCATATTTTTGGACTACAATGCTTTGAAACTGGAAGTCAACCACTAGAGGAAATTTGGAAAGAACTCAAATACATAACAGCTAAAGAATATCCTAATAAAGAATAAATGGATCAACCAGAAAATTAAAGAAGAAATTTTTTTTTAAAATCATAGAAACAAATGAAAATGAAAACACAACAGTTCAAAACCTTTTGGATGCAGCAAAGGTGGTCCTAAGAGGGAAATATATAGCAATACAAGCCTTTCTCAAGAAATAAGAAAGGTCTCAAATACATACCTAACCTTACACCTAAAGGAGTTGGAGAAAGAACAGCAAATAAAGCCTAAACCCAGAAGGAGAAAAGAATTAATAAGGATTAGAGCAGAAATCAATGAAAGAGAAACCAAAAGAGCAGCAGAACAAATCAATGAAAGCAGAAGCTGTTGAAAGAATTAATAAGATTGATAAACGCTGGCCAGACTTATCCAAAACAGAAAGGACCCAAAATTGAAAGAGGAGTGATCATAACCAACACCAAAGAAATACAAACAATCTTAAGAACACATTATGATCGGGACTCCTGGGTGGCCCAGTTGGTTAAGCATCTGCCTTCAGCTCAGGTCATGATCCTGGGGTCCTGGGATCAAGTCCCACATCAGATTCCCTGCTTGACGGGGAGTCTGCTTCTCCCTCTGCCTGCCGCTCCCTTGCTTGTGCTCACTCACTCTTACTCTCCATCTGACAAATAAATAAAATATTTAAAAAGAACACACTATGATTAACCAAATGCCAACAAATTAGGCAATCTGGAAGAAAGGGATGCATTCAGATGTATTAACTACCAAAACTGAACTAGGAAGAAATAGAAAACCTGAACAGACCCATAACCAGCAAAGAAATTGAAGTATTAATAAAAAAAATCTCCCAACAAACAAGAGTCCAGAGCCAGACGACTTCCCAGGGGAATTCTACCAAACTTTTAAAGAAGAATTAATACCTATTCTTCTGAAGCTGTTTTAAAGAATAGAAATGGAAGGAAAACTTCCAAACTCTTTCTATGAGGCCAACCTTACCTTGATCCCATTCCAGACAAAGACCCCACCAAAAAGAATTACAGACCAATATCCCTGATGAACAGGGATGCAAAATTTCTCACCAAAGTACTAGTCAATAGGATCCAACAGTATGTTAAAAAGATTATTCACCACAACCAAGGGGGATTTATTCCTGGGCTGCAAGGTGGTTCAACATCTGCAAATCAATCAATGTGATATACTATATAAATAAAAGAAAGTAAAAGAATCATATGATCTTTTCAATAGATGCAGAAAAAATATTCAACAAAGTACAGCAACCTTTCTTGATTAAAACTCTTCACAGTGTAGGGACAGAGATACCTCAATATCATAAAAGCCATATATGAAAAGTCCACATCAAAATCATTCTCAATGGGGAAAAACTGGGAGATTTTCCTCTAAGGTCAGGAACATAGCAAGGATGTCCACTATAAACACTGCTGTTCAATATATTACTAGAAGTCCTAGCCTCAGCAATCAGACAACAAAAAGAATTAAAAGTCATCTGAATTGGCAAAGAAGAATTCAAACTCTCAGTCTTTGCAGATGACATGATACTCTGTGGGAAACCCAGAAGACTCCACCCCCAAATTGCTAGAACTCATAGAAGAATTCAGCAAAGTGGCAGGATATAAAATCAAAGTGGCACAGAAATCAGTTGCATTTATATACACTAAGAATGATCAGAAGAAAGAGATATTAAAAAGTTAATCCTATTTACAATTGCATCAAAAAACCATAAGATACCTATGAATTAACCTAACCAAAGAGGTAAAGGATCTGTACTCTGAACTATAGAACCCTCATGAAAGAAATTGAGCAGACACAAAGAAATGGAAAGACATTCCATGCTCATGAATTGGAATAACAAATATTGTTAAAATGTCTATGCTACCTAGAACAATCTATACATTTTATGCAATCCCTATCAAAATAACATCAACTTTTTTACAGAGCTGGAACAAATAATCCAAAAATTTGTATGGAACCAGAATAGACCCCAAATAACCAAAGGAATGGTGAAAAAGAAAACCAAAGCTAGTGGCATCACAATCCCGGACTTTAGGGTTATTACAAAGCTGTAATCATCAAGACAGTATGGTATAGGCACAAAAACAGACACATAGATCAATGGAACAGAATAGAGACCCCAGAAACCGTAGAGACTCAACTCTACAGTTAACTAATCTTTGACAAAGCAGGAAAGAATGTTCAATGGAAAAAAGACAATCTTCTCAACAAATGGTATTAGGAAAATTGGACAGCCACATGCACAAGAGTGAAATTTGACTATTTCCTTACACCATACACAAAAATAGACTCAAAATGGATGAAAGATCAAAATGTGAAACAAGAATCAGTCAAAATCCTAGAGGAAAATACAGGCAGCAACCTCTTTGACCTCAGCCACAGTAACTTCCTCCTAGAAACATTGCCAAAGACAAGGAAAGCAAGGACAAAAAGGAACTATTGGGACTTCATCAAGTTAAAACTTTTGCACAGCAAAGGAAACAGTCAACAAAACCAAAGTACAGCTGACAGAATGGAAGAAGATATTTGCAAATGTCTAATCAGATAAAGGACAAGTACCCCAAATCTATAAAGAACTTATCAAATTCAACACCCAAAAAACAACAAAAAAAAAAAATGGTCAAGATATGGGCAGAAGACATGAACAGACATTCTTTCTCCAAAGAAGACATACAAAGGGCCAACAGACATGAAAAAATGCTCAACATCACTCAGCATCAGGGAAATACAAATCAAAACCACAGTGAAATACCACCTCACACAAGTCAGAATGACTAAAATTAACAAATCAGGAAATGACAGATGTTGGTGAGGATGCAAAGAAAAGGAAACCCTCTTATACTGTTGGTGGGAATGCAAGCTGGTATAGCCACTCTGGAAAACAATATGGAGGTTCCTCAAAAAGTTGAAAATAGAGCTACCCTATGACCCAACAATTGCAGTACTAGTACCCTAAAGACACAAATGCAGTGATCCAAAGGTACACCTGCACTCCAGTGTTTATAGCAGCAATGTCCACAATTGGCAAACTACAGAAAAAGATGAGATGTCCATCAACAGATGAATGGATAGAGGAGAATACTACTCACCCATCAAAAAAAAGAAGAAGAAGAAGAAAAGAGAAAGAAAGGTTTTTATTTGCAATGATGTGGATGGAACTAGAGGGTATTATGCTAAGCAAAATGAGTCAATCAGGGAAAGACAATTATCATATGATCTCACTCATATGTGAAATTTAAGAAACAAAACAGAGGATCATGGGGAAGAGAGGAAAAAATAAAACAAGATGAAATCAGGAGAGGGAGACAAACCATAAAAGACTCTTAATCATAGAAAACAAGCTGAGGGGTGCTGGGGGAGAGAGGATGGGAGAATGGGGTAACTGGGTGATCGACATTAAGGGGGGTATTTGATGTAGTGAGCACCGGGTATTATGTAAGACTGATGAATCATTGACCTGTACTTCTGAAACTAGTAATACATTATATGTTAGTTAATTGAATTTAAATTAAAAAAATAAATAAAATGTATAAATTTAAAAAAGACATAATTAAGAGTATGAAACAGCAAGTCATAGAATGGGAGAAGGTATCTGTAATATATACACACTAAAAAAGCTTTTTATCTAAAATATAAAAGAACTACAGATCAGTAAGAATAAATAGACAATTTAATTTCAAAGGACCTGTTAGATTTCTCACACAGCTTGTAGGGATGAGTATTGGTGTAATTACTTTGGGAAACTGTCACTATCTATTAAAGCTGAATTTATATATATAACCTATGACTCAGCAACTTTACTCCTTGTACTATGAGCTCCAAAAGACCAAAGAGACATGAGCGAGCAGGTTCATAGCAGCATTAGTTGTACTGACCAACATCTAGAAACAGTTTTGTTTCCATCAAAAAAAAAAAATAAAGTGTGAAATGTTTATATAATGGAATATTCTACAGCAATGATAATGAATAAAGTACTGCCATACAAGCAATGCTTAAATCTTACCAACATAACATCAAGCAAAATAAGACACCAAAAAGTATGCAGTATATAATTCTTATTATGACATTCCAAAACAGGCAAAACTAATGCATGGGATAAAAGTCAACAGCAGTTGTTTCCTTTGCTGGGGAGGGGATTACTGGGAGGGATGATGAGCGAGGCTAGTAGCAGACTGTGATGCTTTATTTATTGCTTTTTTATTTTTTGTTTTACTGTATTTATTTAATAAAAATTCACTGATGTAGTAAACTTAAGATTGTTCATGTTTTTCTATACAAATGTTAAATTTCACCTTTTTCTTTTTTAAAGTGGGCTCTATGCCCAGTGTGTAACAGAACTCAGGGCTTGAACTCACAATCCTGAGGTCAAGACCTGATATGCCATCAAGAGTCAGACACTTAACTGACTGAGCAACCCAAGCATCCCTGAAATTTCACTTTTAAAAAATGATTTTCAAGAGTGATTTCATATTATTTTTCAATTTAGTAGTATATACAACCAAACTCAAGAAGTTGGGAACAGAAGGATGAGGGAAGCAATTTGTCATTCAGTTTCTGAAAGCACCAGAAGGCTCTAGGCCTGATCACCTGGCAGTTCAGGATTTGCATAATTTATGTCAATGTATATTTGAACAAGTGGAGAGAGAGCAGCTAGGCAGGCCACCCAGTGTAGACAGAGTATACTGGCTGTATTTTGAGGGCATGAGAGTGTCACTAATCACCCCTCTCACCTCAGTAAAGTTACTTCCCAAAAACCAGTTACAGTCCCTAAAAATTCATACCAGGAGGTCAAGATAGTTATAAAATGTGGGTCTGAGGACTCTTAACTGTAGAGAACAAACTGCTGGTTACCAGACAGGAGGGGGATGGGGGTTGGGGTGAAATAGGTAATGGGAGTTAAGGAGCATACTTGTGATGAGCAGTGAGTGATGTATGGAAGTGTTGAATCACTATATTGCACATCTGAAACTAATATTACACTGTATGTTAATTAGCTGAAAGTTAAATTAAAACCTAAAAAACTGTGGGTCTGAAGTTTCCAGTAGAATATTCTAATTTTATTTGTTCTTTTATTTACATAAAAATCTTTGAACACTTTGTCATTGTAAAGACTCAGTTCTTTTTTGCAAGGATAATCCATAAGTAAAAAATGCTTTCATGGAGTAATACTTACTAATTGCTTAAAATGATGTTTGTGGGTCTCTTGAGATCAGGCTTCATATTCTCCAAAGACCAGAAGACATTTTTTTTCACCTATAAAAGGACTGTTTCCAAAATGCTGCAGCTAACATAAAATTAAGTTACCCCAGAATATTATTTCCTTAACTATTATCACCTATTATCATGTTAGCCTAGGTGAGGGGTCAGCAAAATATTGCCTAAGGAACAAACCCTGACCAGTGTCAGTTTTTGTAAATAAAGTTTTATTGAAAAACAACCATGCCTATTTGTTTACATATCATCTGTGGTACTTTCAAAGTACAATGGCAGCATTGAATAGTTGAGAAAGAGACCATTTTAAACCCACAAAGCAGGGCCCCTGGGTGGTTCAGTGGGTTAAAGCCTCTGCCTTTGGCTCAGGTCATGATTCCAGGGTCCTGGGAGCTAGCTCTCTGCTCAGCGGGGAGCCTGCTTCCTCCTCTCTCTCTGCCCACCTCTCTGCCTACTTGTAATCTCTCTCTCTGTCAAATAAATAAATAAAATCTTTAAAATAAATAAATAAGTAAATAAACCCACAAAGCCTAAAATAATTACTATCTGGTCCTCGGCAGAACAGGTTTGCCGACCACTAGCCTATATTTAGGTATTACCTTTTTATCTCAGGAGAAATAGTCCCATGAGAATAAAATTCAAAATATGAACTTTTTTTTAAATGTCCACATCAATTAATTTGATATGGAAAACTATCAGAAAAAGTCTAGACAGAGCAAACAGCACAGCATCAGGCTCTGCACATATGATGAGCAAGCAAACCCAGCAATGGGTTTGGAAATTGAGATTTTCCAAATCTCTTGATTTTGAAAAAGAGATTTTTTGATTTGGAAAAATGGTGGTTCCTTTTAGATTTAAGAAAAAAAAAAAAAGAAGAAGAAGTCCTATTGGATAGAAATGTTTCAAAGAGTATGGTTTTCTTCTGGCTCTAAATGGTATATTGAATATGACAATTAAGTGCAATGTATGATCTCTAATTGAGTCTTGGATTTAAAAAATGGGTTAAGGACATTATTGAGATGAATGTGGAAATATTAATATGGGCTACCAATTGTATAATAATATAATACCAATATTAACTTTACCAAGTTGATAACTGTTGTGTAGCCTTGTTTTGTTTTGTTTTATTTTTGTCTCTGTAGTTTTGTTTTTTTAAGATTTTATGTATTTATTTATTTTAATATTTTATTTATTTATTTTGACTGAGAGATAGAGAGAGATCACAAGTAGGCAGAGAGGCAGGAAGAGGAGAGAGAGAAGCAGGTTCTCTGCTGAGCAGGGAGCCCAATGTGGGACTCAATCACAGACCCTGGAATCATGACCTGAGCTGAAGACACCTGCTTAACTGACTGAGCCACCCAGGCATCCCTATTTATTTATCTGACAGAGAGGGAGCACAAGCAGAGGGAGGGACAGAAGCTAGCTCTCTGCCATGGGCTGGGGATCATGACCTGAGCCAAAGACAGATGCTTAACCCACTGAGCCACCCAGGTGCCCCTATTGTGTAGTTTTACAGGAGGAAGCCCTCATTCTTAGAGGATACTTGTTGAAATATAGAGGACTGAAAGTTCATGATTATCTGCAACTGACATTAAAATGGATCAAATAATCAGAGAGTGAGAGAGAAAATGAATGTGACAAAATGGTAACAATTAGTGAATCAGAGTAAATGACATATGGGTGTTGATTGTACTATTCTTGCAAATTTTCTCTAGGTTTGACAGTTTTCAAAATAGACCATTGGAGGAAAATCTTTTTTTTTAATTTTTTTACTTTTTATAAACATAATGTATTTTTATCCCCAGGGGTACATGTCTGTGAATCGCCAGGTTTACACACTTCACAGCACTCACCATAGCACATACCCTCCCCAATGTCCATTACCCCACCCCCCTCTCCTGAACCCCCTCCCCCCAGCAACCCTCAGTTTGTTTTGTGAGATTAAGAGTCTCTTATGGTTTGTATCCCTCCCCACCCCATCTTGTTTCTTTTTGGAGGAAAATCTTTTAAAAATAGATATTGAAAGAAAGATAGTTCCAATATTTGGGAAAAGAGTGAAAGAACAAAGACAAAAACCCCAGTTTTTTTCACTGAGAAGCTAAATTTGTCATCAGCAAATTTATTTAGATATTCACATATTATTATATTTCTCTTTTTTTTACTAAGTTTTATCGCAGGCCTTACTGCAGCCCCAATCACTTCATCTGATTTTCTGTATACAAGAAAAATTTATGTTAAATATTTGCCCCAGGAAAACACTATACATGTCACACATGAATCTACCTAAAGTACACATTGTAACCATATAGTTCAAAATAAATATTTCTTTTCGTTACACCTGTTTTAAAGTCTTTTGAGGATTTGTCACCTTATATGACACAAAAGAAAATATATACACACCAGATCCAAAGGAATCTCCAACACATGTCTCTCATTGCTTCTCAGAAATACAGTGCCATGTAACTTTGGAAGATTGACACATTTACAGATGACAGTAGAGAACTACCAAGGGGAATACAGCTATGTCTGGCATCATAATATATGTCATTGCCAACTGCTGACAGATGTCCCACATGGGGTTTAGATACTGTGAGTTTGGTATGAATCTTGAAGTGTATTTGAAAGTCCTATAGCTCTGAGAAGGAAAAAAAAAAAAAAAGGATTTTTCCCAGTGTCCTTCAAAGCAATCCATACATGTTAATGTGTCCATTTGAAAAGAGAAATGTCAATCATTCTGTTAGAGGAGGGTCCACTGCCCAAGTAGCTCAGACCTCACTCAAGATGTTATAGATAAAATCAGTGTACCTGGGTGGTTCAGTCGGTTAAGTATCCCACTCCTGATTTCAGCTCAGGTCATGAACTCAAAGTTGTGAGATGGAGCTCCACAATGGGCTCCACGCTGGGTGTATAACCTGCTTAGGGTTCTCTTTCTCTGTCTGTCCCTCCCCTTTCCCCACCTCCTTCTTTCTCTCTTAAAACACACACACACACACACACACACACACACACACGCTTAAAAAAAAAAGACAAAATAATGCAGGTCTCTGGTTCCCAAACTTCCACCTTATATAAAAAGTTAGGCAGTCCTATCTAGGCCCTAAATTTGAATTTGAATTTGGTTCTGTTCAGAACCTGTTCAGAAGGCATTTCACTTGCCTGACTTGGAAAATGGATTCTCCTCTACTCTAGTTCTAACTTCCAGTTCTTTTTTTTTAGATTCCAGGGTTTTTCAAGAGACACCCTTCTCCTTTGAGTTAACAGCTGGCACACACAACAGCATTTGTACAGGAGGTCAAAATGAATTGTTATTGGAGGAAGAGGAGCAATAGCAGAGGAGTTGTAAGTGGAACTGAGTGTGCAGTAAAAGCTCTGTGTGTATCTAATAAGGTCACAATTGATAGGTTACTTAAACATGTCAAGGGAGCCAATACATCAGAAAGACAAATTCTGTCCTGTCTCGTGGTATGATTGCAGCATGGGCAAATGGAGCTAGAGTCATAACATGCAACGATCACCGCAATAAAAAATGTTGTGTTACTTTGCAGTTCCTATTCATGCTCCAAATGTGGAATAAGCAATAATCCTCATGACAAACATTATTTCGATGGAGTGGTCAGCAATGTGTATCCTTTCTGGGTTAAAATAATGAGAGCATTTCAAGGCAATTTACTTCTTTTTAAGACAAAGGAAATAACATTGTATCTTAAATATGAAGTTTGTGGATTTGTTCTAAACCTCCTGAAATTATCTAGGTGGGATCTAAGTGCTCATTGTTTGGGTCTAGGTAGATAGAATAATGACCAAAGATGCCATCTGATCTCCTATTCATTTGCCAACACCACTGTCGGAAGAATAAAGCATAATGTTTTTGGGGCTCAGAGCTAATTCAAATAAGCCAAAGAAAATATGTGGCTTCTTCAAACTCAACAGAGATGTCAGAATAACAGAATACACTCTTATTAAAGACTCAGTAAGTCAGGTCATGGGCATTAATTAAGAGAAAGCCATAGAATATCATCATTTAAGTTTTCTTCCCTACTCTTTCAGTCATAATGTCTAAGATCAAAACACTCTCTACCTCCCTATATCCCTTCTTTTTTAAGGAGCTTCCAAATCATAGATACTATTTTTGATTTATAAGGATAAGCAATGAGATTAGGAAATTAGTCTGAATGTCTTGGGGAAGCACAAAAGGCAAGATAAAAGTGAAGTCATCATTTGCTTTTCCAAGTGAATCCTCAAGAACAATTACCACCTCCTTCAAAGAAATAGATTTGAAATTCTAAAACATTCATTGGAAGCCATCTACCTCTGAATGGCAGAATTTGTCAGTATCTAATGAAAGAATATACAGACCAAAGTCTATTTAGAATTGCTTGCCCTGGATAAATCTCTACCCTAAGTTAATTGTCCTCATTATTGGAGAGGAAATGAGAACTACTTAAAAAAGCAAGACTCCAGGGGTGGGCTGGGTGGCTGACTTCCTTTACAAAATAGTCTCTATTTTGTTTAAAACTCATGCTCAAGACAAAGGCTTGATTTTGGTGACTTACCACATTTATAGCCTTGACCACAGAATTCACCCCTTTGGAGATGTTCATACCCCATTCACAGGACCCTGTCCTGCTAGCCTGAGGCCTTGTACAGAATAGGCCCTCAGGAGATGTTTATAGAAATTATGGAAGGTGAGAATATGGGAGTGAATATGTGAGTGAATAAAGAAATAAATGTTGAACTGATATATAATACAATGTCTTAAGAAAAATCATTCACATCACCAAATATGGGGGCTTCGTTATAAGAATACATGGACTGTACAGCCATTTTTAATGGAAATTAATAGCACATGGTATACAAAAATACATATATTGTGTCTAGACATCTAAAAAACAAAGCTTAGAAAGGTGTTTCTATCATTGCTGTCAGTTCAGACACTGCCTGGAGCCAAATTGAATAAGAATTTTCACAAACTCTCATCATGAAAAATTTGGTTTGCATGACTCACTTGTCTCACCTGGTCAGATCACTGCCCTTGACGTCTGAAGAAGATGTTATGTGTACTAAGCTCTAAATGGGTAGTGGGGAGGCTACCCAGGTCAAAGAATGACCAAATACCCTTCCTCCACATTCCCATTCAAGTTTGTTTGTTTGTTGTCTGTTTGTTTTACAGTCTTTTACTCCTTGGGTATGTTACTTTTTCATCAGATATGGTACTGATGTTTTGGTCCAAAATATTTTATAATAGCCTCCCATAATATTTCTGTGCAGCAATTTGCATTTTTCAGCCTGAGAGTTATCTGATTTATTTTTCTTCACTTAATGTTTTGGGTTTCTTTTGTTTTATTGTCAAATAGCACCTGTATAATCTGGGAAGTCTCTTTAGAAAAACTACAGAATCATCAGCATTTTCTTTTCGGGAACATATCAGTGACTGATTGAATATGGTTTTATATACAGTTGGGAGCTGCACTGAGAAGATTGAGGAATCCATACCTGAAGCTGCTTTCTAAGAGCTTTTAGCCATGACTGATGACTTAAACACTGAATCTCCTTCACTCTAAATGGTTGGGGAAGGGGAGGAGAGAGAAGAGTGAGAGAGGGTGGCGGCTCCTTTCCAGTCTTACCCATTTTCAGGGACTATTGTGGGGATTAGCTAAACTGAGAAAGGTTTTTGAAAACAAAAAAAAAAAAAGCCCTACCAATCTCAGTGGGGTTGTTATAAGTGGTCAGGTTTTACTCATTCCCTACCATATCTTCCACAGTGTTGGTGCCTACTGGACCCACCATTTTGATTCTTGGTCTATACAATAGCTGAAAATTTTCCCAAATTCACAGTGTCAGGCAGAAGGTCTGTAGCTTCTGAATTGATCTATGTTCTTATTTGGGGACTGAAGTGGGACTGGGGAGAGGTGACCTACTTTGGCACACTGCAGATAGCTCTTGATTAAGGGTGGTGGGCAGAAACTCATCTGGATATTTGGATCAATACTTTTGTACAGAAAAACTTTCTTTCAAGAATGCTCTTGACAAAACCAGGACCAAGTGAATTCTTTCCTCTCCAAGTAAAAGTGGTTAGGGATCTTCACTTATAAATGTCCATAGCAATGTCTCCACTGCATGAAGATATTCTGAGAGAAAGAAGCTGACAGCAGAGAGAGTGTATGGGACAGACTGAGAAAAAGATCTTCCTGAGAGGAGAATTACCCCTGCTTTTTTCAGTTTAGTTTCACACTTAAAAAAGAAACAAAAACAAAAACAAAAAAAGCTGGTTTGAATTAGGTTTCTGTCACTTGCAACCAAGAAGCCTGGCTGGTGGGACAACATTTAAGTTTGCAATATTTAAGAATGGGAGAATTAACTGACCCCTCTCTTTTGCTCACAATCCAGATGCAATCCATCAGCAAATTTCATTAGCTCTTTCTGCAGGTGGATGTCCAGGATCCCACCACTTTTCCCTACTTTGAGAACTACCTCATATTTCTAATAACTATTATCCCCTGGATTTTTGCCCCCTACCTAGTCTCCCTGCTTCCACCCATGCTCCACTGTACTCTTCTCACAATGACTAGAGTGACCTTTTTTAAATAGTCACTTCTCCAATCAAAATGCACCAATGACTTTTCATCTCACACAGAATAAAATACAAAGTCCTTATCATGACCTCTAAGGTTCTCCATAATTTCATTTCTTCTGATCCTTCTGACCTCATCTCCATTACTCTCTCTCCCATACCCACTGCACTTTATCCATACCAGCCTCATTGATATTTCTCGAACACACCAAATACAGTCCCATATCAGAACTTAAGCTACCTCTGCCAGGTAAGCTCTTGTCCCAGATAGCTGCATGCATTCCCCTCCCCCACCCTTCACTTTTCACTTAGGTCTCTGCTCAAATATCATCTTATCAGAGAGGCCTTCCTTGCCCAACCCAACTAAAACAGCATAATTCCAGTATCTCCCACCACCATTTCAATTTCTATCTTCCTTCCTCATTGTTTTACAACACCTACCACCACCTATCATATTAAACATAGACTTGTTTATTGTCTTTCTCCCACTGAAAATTTGTAAGTGCAAGAACCTCAGTCATTTTGCTTACTGCTGTATCATCAACATTCAGAAGAGCTCTGGGCATCTAAGGAGACTGTGAACACGATGCATATGTATGCATGGGTGAGCAAATCCCTGTCCTCACTCCAGAGACAAGTCAAACTAAAAGTAACCATCAGACACCATCAGCTATTGCCCAGCTATCCTTGGGAGGGGCCTTGGGAAACTCAGTTGCTTTGTGGACATCAGGAGTGATGCTCTTTCTCAGTTTCTCCAACAAGGACAGTGACAGCAAGACAACCAGCCTACCCAAGTGACAGTAAATAACTGGAATAACAACAGTCAATATAGCCAATATAACTGATTGAGCATTTATTTTATGCTGGTCACTTTTCAAGTGCTTTGTGATATAGGAAAGAGTTCGAAGCCAATGGCCAAGAAAGAATTCTTGAGACATCTTGAGTGCAAAATGGTGGTTTTATTAAAGCACGGAGATAGCATCCTTAGGCAGAAAGAGCAACACTGAAGTCATGAGGAGTAGCCCATTATACTCTTTCCACTTGGAAGGGTGTTAAGGAGAGCATAAGTCTCTAAGGAATTTGAAAGCAAGGCTTCCAGGACCTTGAGGGGGATAGCTATTGTTGGGAAAGGGTCATATATTACTGTCCAATAAAACCTTAGTGATGAGACTCTTCAGATGTATATCAGTGGGCCATATGCTTGGAGAATGATTGCCAACATGTATCTTGAGGGGTTTAGAGATAAAGGAAATTCCTAAAGGAATTATTATATGTTAAAGTACACTTATAGGATCCTGGGTGAGGGGGTGAGGGTCAGACTAGGATTGTCTTTTGCACTTAGCAAAGTATTAACTTCAAGACGGTTGAGTCCCTAGAGGAATGTCACTCTGCCTGTTTCAAGGACTTGTTAACAGGCTGTAGGTAATAAGGAAATTTAATAATTTTTCTTCTGCCTTTGCTTTCCACATCATTTTGCTTTTGTTAACTTATTTTAATGGTCACAACATTCCTGTGAGAAAGGCGCTGTTATTATACCTATTCACCATTAAGAAATTAAGTCACATGTGGGTTAAAAACTTGCCCAAAGTCACAAAACTACTTGGAGGCATCGCTGGGGTTTGAACTATTATATGTTGGCTCATGAATCTAGATTATTAACCATACTGCCCCTGGAGTACAAATGTTCTTTACCATAACTTATGGTTTGAAATGTAGTTCTTGTTGCCTCTGAGCACCCATGAGTGTGTGTGCACAAGCACACACACACACACACACACACACACACACAATGTATAATTAAAGTAAAAGCATCACAAAACAATACATGTGCCCTAATGGATAATGACCAGCTACACAAAAAATACTGCAACAGGCCTTGTGTGAGAACATCTCCACTCCTCTTCACACCCACACCCACCTCTAATACTGCTTTTAGACATGTTCCAGGGGTGAATGGCCCTTAAATCCCCGTGGACTCAGAGTGAAGGGCCTTTTAGATAGCTCACTCTATAAGGAAAAGGAAAGTCTGGGAGAATCTGCCTAGAGAGAGAGGAAGAAATTTGAAAAAAAGGAGATGGTAGAGAAATTAAGCCCACCTACTCTACCATTTGGCAAAGGCTGGCCCCACCCTACCCTTTGGAGAATCTCTGCCACTTTTGAGAATCAGAAGTGAGTCATTGTTGAAAATACAGAGGTTGCTTCTTCTGAGGTGGCTTGTCACCATCCTGCCACGTCAATTTCAGCCACGCCCCCTCTCTGCCATCCCGGAAGGTACTGTCATCATAAACCGAGGTCCCTGCTGGGACAGGAGGTTTCAGCTATTTTTCATAATGTCAGTTAACTAATTGCGGTTTTATCCTGCTGTTCTTAGCATTCCTATGAGGTCTTTTAAATCTCTTAACTAATTGTATTTTTAGTCTCTCATATTTGTTCCTTGGAACAGTTTATAGATGGACACTTTTAAAATAACAGAATAAGTAATGAACCCCTGAATAGAGTAACTGTCTATTTTTTAAAACAACCCTTGGTTTTCACTCGTACAGTCACTGTGTTCCCTAAAGTAGTTTAAAAGTTCTTTTTGGGTGTTCTAGAAAAGAAAAGGTTATTCCAGGGTATTTCTTTATTTTGAAATTTACTTTATTTGAATGGCAGCTATAAATGAATTTATTGAGATATACTAGTAGGTTTTATAACTCAGCATCCTAAAGCCTAACCCCAAAATGGTTGAATCTACTTGGAAACATTTTATCTAGTTGTATTTGTGGCTTTGGCCCATTTCCAGCTGATTTTATAAAGGCATTTTTGGGCTACCAAAGACCCCAAATCTGGATTCTAGATACTACACACAATTGTCTTTTGTGTTGCCTCATTTTTCTTTTTCCTAACACTTCACCACCCACTTTTAAATTTCCAGACCTCCTTAGAAAACCAATCCAGCCTGATCCCCAACTCACAGCTTGCCTCTGAGTTATAAGCCCCAGTCAACAGCATCCTGGGAACCTAGTCTCCAGTTTAATGTAATTTCCTCTGTGAATATGTAAATTCCCTTGGAAAATTTCTTTGGAAGCTCTAGAATAAGCTCTTGGGTTATTCTTCTCCCAAAGTAGTTCTTAGAGTGCACAGTGAAAACTTTAAACATTTTCACTGCAACTCAACTGAGCAAAAATTGGTGGTCATGGAAAGAATGAAGTTTGTAACAGCAGAAGATCACAGTTCACATCCCAGAGCTACTGCTCGTGAACCATGGGAGCCATGGCGAGTACTTCGGGTGTGGTGAGCCTCTTGTGTCTCATCTAGAAAATGGGAGGTAAAAATATCTACTTTCCTAATGTGGCAGGTATTAGCAATACTGCATGTCAGGCATCTGGCATGAGGCAGACAATAGACGATAGGGTGCGATGTAACCTGGTGGCTAAGAGCACAGGTTCTGGAAGAACTTCAAATTGAACCCTCTGTCTGCTGCTTAATGGTGGTGGTGCCTTGAGGAAGTTACATTTTTTAAAGATTTATTTTATTTTTTATTTTTTAAAGATTTTATTTACTTGACAGAGAGAGAAACAGTGAGAGAGGGAACACAAGCAGGGGCAGAGAGAGTGCATGCAGGGGGAGAGGCAGGAAAAAGAGAATTTCAAGCAGACACCCCACTGAAAGTGGAGCCCGATGGGGGCAGGGGGCTGAGAGGACTCGATCTCATGACCCTGAGATCATGACCTGAGCAGAAACCAAGAGTCTGTCACTCAACCAACTGAGCGACGCAGGTGTCCCTTGAGTAAGTTATGTAATAACCTCTTTGCACCTTCATGTCTTCAGCTATAAAACGAAGACTGACACAATAAAAGCATCTAGACTACAGAGTCTTTGTTATGAGGATTCAAAACATTTTTAAACATTCAAAACATTTTCAAAAAATTGTGTCACATAGTAAATGTTAAATAAATGTTAGCTATTAGATCCTGATAATTAGTAATACATATCCCTTGATGTGCTCCAGGGATAACTTCAGGGATTTGAATATTATCTTCAAGATATAGAAATTGAAGTTTTTTTCTCCCCAAATAGGCATTAGAAAGGAAAAATACTTAAGGGAAAAATCCTCTACATCTTGTTTATGTGTTTGTTTTCTGAACATAAGACCATTAAAATCATTTAAGCTTATAGAACGTTAAAACATATATTAGGCCAAGGGAAATGCTGATGCTGAAAACATTTGCTTCCTTTATGTTGCTGGTTAAATAAAAAGAGCCTTTCCCTTGGCCAGTGAAATATGCTTCCTCAGAGAACTTGGGCAAGATTTATTACTCAAATGACCCAGAATGTTGCCTCTGCATAAATCCAACGTATCCTAGGGGCAAAACTGACAGCAGAGAAAAAAAATTTTTTTTTAGCAAAAGCTGAGCTTAACATGTTGTCTGCCTTGTGATGAATAATTTAACTAATCTCCCAATTTTTGAGAAACATGAGAGAGAAAGTTTTATTGTGGGTATGACAAGGTGTAGTTAAGCATGAGTGAAAGCCAAAAATATTTTCTCCTTTTGGCAATGATCAAAATGTCTTAGGTTAATTGGTTTAGGACAACTAGGGAAAGTTTTTGTGTACTAATTCAGTTTATTTCCATCACAATGGTGTATATTTAGGACTTAAAAAAAAGATGTTGTCTGCTGATATATTGTGAGGAGCAATAAACAGAAGAATCAAGTCAAGCTAAGAAGGAAAAACTAATCTCATTAAAAGCTGAGAAACTAAACTCATTAAAAGTATAATTTAAACTATTATCTTTTGTGTTTTCAAATTACATGCTTAATGTTATCAGAGCATTATTACCATAAGTTGAAATGATTCGAAGCAGTGTTATAAGCCAGTATGCTGTTTCACCGCTTTGTAGGTTTGGCACTGCATTTGCTTCAATTCTATCTAGACTCTGGGGAATGGACTATATGATTTAGGAAGATCCCTACCTAGTCTAAGCACCCATGACCCTTTTTATAATGAACCTAGATTAGAATCTGAAGATCTTTCCATGGATGGTGGCCACTGAACTATGGAGTCCCAACTGTACCCTAAGCCTCTTAGAAAGTTCTCCTTATTTCCTTCTGGTGTTTCTGCTCTGTTCTCAGAGAAACTTGCCACTTCTTCAAGTAACTAGCAGAAGCTCCAGAGGTGAACTTGTGCACCTGGTGGGATAGCTGATGCAAGGCTAAAACATTTGGGTAAGACTTTCCTTGTCTCAGCCATGAAAAAAGAAAAAAAAAATTTTTTTAATTTCTAGAGAAATATGGCCATAGATACATCTACTTAACAGATACCAGTTGCTCTCTGGGGCTCTCAGTAACTACTCATCCTCCTTCGGGTCCATCTCCACATAGGAGATACCATCACGTCCTCTAGGTCTCCTGAGAACAGAGAGCTAGACATTTATACTATTCTGTTTAGAACAAAGAGAACAAGACTGAGAGAGACAAAGATAGAGACAAAGAAGGTAGGTCTCTACCTAAGACCTACCTTCATAGTCTTTTCATTAAATACTTCCTCTTTCCCTGGTAATGGACATCAGGAATGATCATTCCCTTAAAGGAGGCCATAAACACTCTACAAAGGGGAATAGCCTTATCCGTATGGACCTCAACTGAACAGCTGTATCTCAATACATCGTAACTTCTGTGCAAGAATGACCACACATATTTTATCTTTATGATGTCCTCTTTATTTGAATAATTGGCCTCTTCTAACTCATTGGTTTTACTTTCTAGATGGTAAAGGTTTGACCACTTCGTAAGAATTGAAAAAGTTCAGTGATACTAGCCTGGGAAATGAGTTTCAAAAGTAATTTGCTATCAGGCAAAATTTTTTACCTATTACAACCTGTTTTTTTAATTAGGTCATAGTGCTATGAATAGAACATTTGGTATAAACTAAAAAAATCAGTAAAAAAAAATAAACTTATGTTTGCCAGGCACATGACAGTTTTGCATGCTGGCAGGAGACTGGTGTTTGGGTGGGAAATACCAAACTTAGGCTTTGCCTGTTTCTTCAATGCTTTGAAGTAGATCGTATAAGGCAATATTGAAAAACTGAAAGATTAAAAGCTTAGTACTTATAGTCTAGGTTCCTATAACACTCAGATCTTTATTTTTTAAGATTTTATTTATTTATTTGTTAGAGAGAGAGAGCAAGGGGAACAGCAGAATGAGAGGGAATAGCAGGTTCCCTGCTGAGCAAGGAGCTTGATGTGGGACTCAATCCCAGGACCCTGCGATCATAAACTGAACTGAAAGCAGATGATTAATTGACTGAGCCACCCAGGCATCCCATAACATTCTAAGCACCCATGCTTAAGGACAAGTTAAAGATATATATAGAAGTTATTTATAACTTACAAATTACAGCATTAATATAGGAATATTATTTTAATTGTCACATTTTATGAATTTTATTTCTTATATTTCACTATATATTACCCATCACTAAAATATTTAGGGGTTAAGCCCTAACAGCTAGAGAAACACAAGTCAGAGATACACTTCAATCTAGTTCATGAAACTTTGCACTATTTATTTTTTTTAGACTGGGGAAATTTCTGCTCCAGGCCTTGGCTGGGATGAAATGAAATTACACCGATACCATAATATGAGTATTTATATCACAGCAGTAACCTGGAGACAATTCATATGAAAGAGGAAGAAAAAGAAATTAATTCATAAAGTTTCTAGATGTACTTTATAATTGAAGTATATTATGAACTAAATTGTAGCTTGCCATTGTTCCTTATTATGGTTTCTGATTCATTTACTTCTGGTTCATTTCCTTGTCATAAATTCTAGAGCCCCAGAGGTACTGCAAACGCATTGCTGAATTGCTTTTTGCCACAGTAACCTTTTAACTTACTGCTTAAGGCATATATTTTTATGATGCTGGTTTATCTGGGGATAATACCAAGTAATTCAGACATAATGCAGTTTCAATGGCAGCCAATGAACTTTGTAGAATTCAGACAACTTCCTACTCCTTTAGCCCCACTTCCTCTTTAAACCTACTATCTACCCCTTCTCTTTCCTGCCCTCACTCATCTTTCTTTATCACCAACATTTACCATACCCCTTCTAGAGGTAATGAAACTTTATATATGAAAATGTTCAACCAGAGAGAATCTTCCTCCCATCCTTCCTTCCTTTCTTCTTCCCTTTCTCATGCAAGAAGTACAGAGAACCAACTATATGACAAACACTATGCTCTATCTAACGGGTACAGATATAACTGTGACACAGTCTTTACCATAAAAGATTTTATATTCTGATGGGGAAGACTGATCTTACAATATATTATTACATCGAGGTGGGAATGTGTGTGAATATATGGCTTTGGGAGTTGACACAGGCCATGTAGCTCTGCTTGGAGACGAGGAGGACTGCTTCCCAGGATGTGGAACATTTGAGCCAGTAGAAGAGGTGGAGCTGAAAAGGTTGTCAGGGCCAGGACCACAGGAGATCACCTGCAGCAAGGAGAGTAAAGTTCATCCCAAGCACTAGAGGTGGGCAATCATGGTCCCTAGGCCAAATCACCATCCTGCCACCTATCTTTTAAACAGTTTAGCTGGAACACAGTCACACCAATTTGTTCAGTATTGTCTGACTACTCTTATGCTACATGGTAGAGCTTTGTTGAGACAGAGACCTTCTGGCCCCCAAAGCCCAATTATTTACCAGATGGCCCTTTACAGAAAATGTTTGCTGACCTCTGCAATAGAACAATGCTCTCAACTCTTTATCCCCACATCGTGGTGTACAAGGAAAATTATAACAATTGAACAGTAAGTTAGGTTGAACAGAGATATTGCTCCTGGCCAGAGGCAGCCAGGCCAGAGCTCTGAGCTACTCAGAGCCCTCTGCGAATAGTCTTGAGCTGGAAGGACGCTCAGTATTTCAGCATGCTGGGACCTATTCTTAGCCATGGGTTGGGCAAAACTGACCTTTGGAAGGCAAAGTCACTAGAGAGTATTCTGAGCGGAAATTTACATATGTAATATTAAACCAGAAAAAAGGAAGATATTGGAAAATTCAAAAGTAACTTCCTGAGGGAAACCAGAAGTTCAAGGGTTTATAGTCCTTACCAGCAGGTTGAAATCCATGAAGCAAAAAATGTATTTATTTAACAACTTTTATCCGTACAATATTTTACTAGGTTCTGGTGGAAAGCAAAGACATAGGTCTGACATTATGGAATTTGAATTAACTTAGTAGAACAGATTACTCTGGAGAAGAGAGGCAGCTGAACATACAGGGTGGGTGCTATCTGCATCGGGACAAATTATGACTGGACCATCTTAGCCCATGCTTCCCTCGGAGGACTGGAAAAACAGGCACCCCGTTTACATGGGAGAAGAGGAGAGATGGCTGTCAACTCTGGCAGCCTTCTGTGACTCAATGATGGAGACAGAACCCAGAACTCTGAGAAATACCAAGAGTCACCTCTGCTTACAAACAATCAGAAAAGGGCATGACATCATCACTGCTAGGCAAGACTGGCTTCTCATGTTTGTGGCCGCTGTCTCTCACATTGCCAGAAATTCTGTCATTAGAGGTTCTAGCTTTAAGAATCTCTTACTAAATTGTAAATACTCCCAACCCTTGAAGTGGCGGAGCCACTTTCATCTAATGTCTTACTGAAGCTTCATTCACTCCTACAAGATTTATTGGGCAACTTCACTATTCCAGGAGGTGTTATGGTCTGGGGACACAGTTAAATCCAATGGCTCCAACTTAGTTGAAGAATAGCTAAATCAGACTCTGTAGGAATAAGACCTGGGATAGCTTCAGGAGATGTGTGTGTGTGCATGTGTGTACGTGCGCTGTGGGAATGGTAAGGACTTTAGACAAGGGGCAGAAACAGGTGCAGAAAGCATGTGTTGCAGTGACGACTTTCAGCCTCAAGCTGAAACAGAAACAACTTTTGCCTCAAGCTGTCCCTGTAAGACAATTTCTTTTTATAACATCACAAGAAGCAGCACCACTGTACCTGACATGCCTGTATGACGTATTTTCATATTTCCTTTAATTTTGTTCTCTGATGCTCAATGACTAATTTTCCATTTCAAAGATCTGCTCATTAAGAGAGAAAACCAGGAAAGCAACAGAAAGAAGAGAAAGATTCTCATCAGAACCAACTGATACACAAAGCCAAACTGGCATTTTGATCAATAGCTGCTACACTCCCTGGTGACACAATGGCCTTGGAGGTGCCATTCTGCATCTCCATGACCTTCATCATGCCATTCTCCCTATCCTGGTTTTCAGAAGATGAAAATGAACTGGCCAAAAACTGATTTCTCAAACAGTAATATTTCAGTAGCTTTTGAACAACCATTTCAGTGACTTCCAAAATAATGTGTCGTATAAGCCAGGGTGCACTTTCCTTACAGGTCTTTCCAACTTTATTCATTTGCATTCTGTCTTCACTGTCCTGAAACACATAAGATGCATTCTGATTCCCAGCCCATTTCTTTGTTGGGAGTAAATCTGGTGTCACATCCCTTGCAGGTGTGGACCATTAAGGCTAGATTGTTTCTGAGATTATTTACCTGATAAATGACTTCCATCATAGCCCAGCGGTATAACCAATCCTTTATATAATTGCACGGTTAAAAAGGGAGCGATTTAAAATCTTTGCCAGCACAGGTGATCATCCAGTTCAGTGACTAAATTTATTCTATTAATAAGGCAGAGAGTGAAGCTTAGAAGCGTGATCTGGTCTTGAACCTTAGAAGATATCATTCATTCCATGTGATTGATTTGATACAGTGCTTTGTTCTGTACTCAAAAGATGATAGAAAACTGCAGTGGTATTTACTTTTTTCTTGCAAAACAGCTCTTGAGATATTGCTACTCTCTAGGGCCACCTCACTAAACACTCATTTCTTCGAACTTGCTTTCATAACATTCCAGTGAATTCAGTCAACACTCTTGGGGAAACTACTGCAGTATGTGCCAGGTATTGTGTTGGGCACTAGGAGCTCAGCAATGTGCAAAATGCTTCTACCTCCTACTCTCAGGAAGCCTGGTAAGCATTTCTATACACATGGTTGCCAAATAGTCTATCTTTATGTTCCTCTCCCCTCAGATCCTCTCTCCAACTTTCTCAATCCTCTGTACCCCCAAAGGCTGACATATAAGGGTACCATGAAGGTTAATTGTATGTATTCACTTGGATTGTCGATTGTTTGTTCAAATGCCAATCCAGATGTTGCTGTAAAGATTTTTTTAAATTTATTTTTTTTATTTTAAATACTTTTTTTAGAGATAATCAATATTTACTTTGGCTGACTATGAGTAAAGCAGATCATCCTCTATAATGTTGGTGGGCCTCATGCAATCAGTTGAAAGCCTACTAGCAAAGACAGAGGTTCTCTGGGAAGAAAGGAATTTTGCCTCCAGACTGCCTTCAGACTCAAGTTAAAATATCAACTCTTCCCTGGTCTCTGTCCTGCCAGGCTATTCAATAGATTTTAGATTTGCCAGCCTCTACAATCAAATACAGTGAACAATTCTTTAAAATACAGTTCGCTCTCCTTTCCCCCCTCCTTATCTCTTCCTCTCTCCCTCCCTCTCTTCCCACCCATATTATCCAGTATAATCCTGATTCCACTCCATTGCCACATTGAGAAAGTTAAATGCAGAGAGGTGAAAAACTGTACACAAGTACAGTGGTAGAACTGATTCTAGGGATGCCTGGGTAGCTCAGCCCTTAAGCATCTGCTTTTGGCTCAGGTCAGGATCCCAGGGTCCTGGGATTGAGCCCTGCATCAGGCTCCCTGCTCAGTGGGAAGCCTGCTTCTCCCTCTCCCACTCCCTGTGCTTGTATTCCCTCTCTCGCTGTCTCTCTGTGTCAAATAAATAAATAAATAAAATCTTAAAAAAAAAATAAGAACTGATTCTAAAACCCACGTTCAATATATAATTGTTAAATTCTACATCTTAAAATTCATGATTTCAAAAACATCTTAGATAAGGAGATTTATTCTGAAGTCTTATTTAAATTCATTCTGCACATAAAAGAGGTCTCACAGAAGAGCTCCTGCCCCTTGGATGAGCCAACATGGTATGTTATTCTGTTTTCTCTAGTTATAAGTATTTAATCCCTGAGGTATGAGCAGCAAATCCTCTTAGCTGAAGTGCATATTTATCTGCATAAAGACTTATGACTCTGCCCCAACACGGAGGTCTATACCTGCTGTGATCAGTACAATCAACAGATAACAACATCCGTGCCTTGGGTGGAAGGCAGGCTTCATGCGTCAGGAAAATCACACAACTCTTTCCATCTGAGTAAGGGCCAGTGCCATCAATCTTGTTTATCAGCATGTTTATCCTAACATTTATAATTGCCCCATTTGTGATCATTTGGATAAAGCTATCCGTTATGAACTGAATGTTTAGGTCTGGTCCCCTATTCATGTTGAAATCCCAGCACCCCCAACCCCCATATGAAGGCATTAGGAGTGAGGCCCTTGGGAGGTGATCATGTCATGAGGGTGGAGGCCTCAGGAATGGAATTGGTGTTCTTTAAAGGGCTAAAGAACCCTTTTTAAAGGGTTCCCTTTAAAAAGATTTTATTTATTTATTTGACAGACAGTGTTATTGTCCCCCCCTTTTTAAAAAGATTTTATTTATTTATTTGACAGACAGAACACAAGCAAGGGGAGCGGCAGGCAGGGGAAGAGGGAGAAGTGTGCTTCTCACTGAGCAGGGAGCCTGATGTGGGGTTCGATCCCAGGACCCTGGGATCATGACCTGAGCCAAAGACGCTTAACTAACTGAACCACCCAGGCTCCCCAAAGACTAAAATTCTTTTAAGGGCAGAGTTCAAATCTGCTGGAGCCTTGATCTTGGACTTGCCAGCCTCCAGAACTGTGAGAAATAAAGGCTTGTTATTTAAGCCCACCAGGCTACGGTATTTTTGCTATATAGCAGTTTGAATGGACTAAGATACCTACCTAAAATATAAATTGCTTCTGTGGCACCTAAGTGACTCAGTCAGTTAAGTGTCTGACTCTTGATTTCGGCTCAGGGCAGGACCTCTGGGTCATGAGATCAAGCCCCCTGTCTATCTCTCCCTCTGTTCCTCCCTGCTGTTTGCATGTGCATACGCTCTCTAAATAAATAACTAAATAAATAAAATTAAAATATAAATTATTTCTACATAGTGATCTTACTATAGCTATAATAGATTACATTTGGGCAAATCTCCCTTGTCAATGTTTTCAGGAACTAGGAGTAAACGCATGAGATGATAGCATAATCAAGAACTGAAGGGAGGCTTTTCTGGGGGGGTTATAAAAATTTTTGTCCAGAAGAACCCAGCGCTACCCACACTCAGTTCTCATAAGCCACTGAGCAGCTGACAGGCAGCCCTGAGATCCTCCTGTCTCGCCTGGCTCAAACCCACGGACGCTGAAGCTGCCGCACTACACTTGCTAATCCCCGGAACCAGGCCACCCGCCTTCACTCTAGAAGAGACCCTTTTCTGTTCCCACAGGCTGGAGGGAAAAAGAGTTCATTTAGATTTCGATAAGACTGAGAATCCACCTGAGGCCCAAACAGCACAGGAGGCTCTCCCAGCCATGGCTCGGGATCCTCCCTTTCAGTGCCCCTTGGAAATGGGTGGAAACTCCAGCCGAGCTGGTAATATTGTCACCACTCCTTCCCTTTCTCCTCCGGAGCCCTACCATTCCTGCCTATACTTCTTCAGTATAGATTAAATGCTTATAATTCTATTTTTAGTCAAGATGTGTTTTCTTAGCTCCAATGTGTGTCTCCCAGACAGCAATGTGGAGGTGAGTTTGTGATTTATCCTCAGAGTCACAGGTCAGCAGGAACAAGAGTTTCTGAAGCTGACCCTCTTCGGTGCAGGGCTTTCATATGTTTTCAGGGAAGAGACGCATGGTCACCTAACATAAAGGAAATGGCCATTAGCCTTTGTTTCTTTATCCCCAGGCTGCACAGAAAAATCTAACACTACAAGCACCTGATATCTGCATTGTGTGAAGCCCAACACATGTTCCAAGAAAACAAGAGCCTGGCCTATGTAATTTCAAATATTCTAAGGTGGAAGGAAAGAAGGAAGGAAGGAGTAGGGGAGGAAAGAGGAAAGTGGGAGGGAGGAAAGAAGGAAGAAGCTCACATTTTCATACAACTCTTTCATCTGACCTTTATAAAAATAAATTACCACTGGAATAAGACCGAGCCAGTGTAATTGTCCCACTCCATCTTATTGAAAGAGAACGAGGCTAACATGTGAGGAGCGCTTGTTATCATCTGGATGCTTCATATACTATCTAATAAAAATATTGGCTTACATTGATTAAACTCTATGTCAGGTATTATGAAAGCATTTTACATGTATTCTCTCATTTAATGCTTACAGTACTATTTTTATTTTATTTTATTTTATTTAGTACTATTTTTATGTCCATTTTAAGAGAAAAAACAAACAAACAAAAAAAAACTGAAAATACCCTACAACTTCAGTAAGGGCCTGAGGTGAAATTTGAAAAGCCAACACTAGAAAATTAATCAGCTTTAATTTATAAAACTACTCAGTGCTTTAAGAATATGTAGTCCTGTTTTCAGACAGAACTAAACCAGAAAACAGAGATTGGTATTCTATTACTCATTCAAAATCAAGTTTCCATTTAGTGGTGGGAACAAGACATGAACCCAGGTCTGCACAATGCCCAAAGCCCAAATGCTATCTGCCGTACCATCTTATCTCTTGAATTCAGACTGAAATCTACATGTTTCTATCATTTAGGCCATGCTGGATGGATGAAACCTTGAATTGCAGTGTTCTCTGGCTAGTCATGCTCCCATCTTACTAGCTCCTGCTCTCACCTACATACAACCAAGTCTTGCAAGAAGTTGAATTTTACCCTCATCTCTACAGTCCCCTCATCAGCACCACTCACTCTGCCTGTCTCCTCTCTATCAGCTTCAAGAGCATGATGTCCAGCATCCAAGGAAGGAAGGTTCCCACAGGTGGTCAGCATTTTGCCCTACATTAGAAGTTCAAATGTGTAGCAATCCTGGCATTTCTCATGTATTCATTACGCAGACATCTGTTGAAATTCCAGTAAGAACTGTGAAAGATCCTAAGGCTTCAGGAAAGTGTGTACCTGGGTAAGACCTCTTACCTACAAAAAAACTCAATGTCCAGTGTAGAAATAGATGTGTTGAGCCAATATATATGAATAAATGCCCTAGAGGCTTTAAGTAAGTCTAGATGCTATAAATTAGAGCGAGATGGAAACAGACCAAAAGGAACCGCTTAAACTTTCTTAGGAAGTCCCAGAGGAATTAGCGACTAACCTGAATCTTGAAGGAAAAATAAAAGTTTACCAAGCCTCAAAACAGATGTATCACACAAGCGCTAGCCCATGCAAAGACAAAGATGCAAAAGAGCAGCAGAGCAGATTCTGAATACTGTAAAGACCTTATTCTGCGAAAAGGTTTTGACTGTATTTTATAAGGCTACAGAATCATGAAATAAGAACCTAAGTTCCTAGCTTCAGCTCAAGTGGACTGATCAATCACTAGCCCCGCTTGAGAGCCTGACGTTGACTTGAGGAGACTGAGTTGCCGGACTGACTTCATCTCCCTTAGATCTAAGCTTGATGGAATTGGGCCAGACATTGTGTGGCTTCTCATCCTTCTAGTTGCCCTGCTGTCTGAGCCCGAGGGCTCACTGGCCACACAACTTCACTGGTTGGGCTCTCCTTCCTCTCCTCTCCTCCCAGCAATGCTTTGAATCTAAAATAAAACCATCTCTGCCCACAGTGAATAATTACAGTAATAATGGTATTTCTAAGAGGGTTTTGTCTCTCTCCCCCCTACTGTCCCATGGAGGCCCCAGTAAATTGATAAACTCAGCAAACGTTACATGGTGTGAAAATTAAATCATGTATCTCAAAGCTCCTAATGAGGTTACTCTGGAAGGAACCCTACAGTAAACAGAAACCAAAATGCCAAGAGGCAGAGAGGGGAATGTTTCAGTAGTTGCACTGCTGATACCCAAAGGCAAAGGAAATCCAGAAGGACAGCAGATACTTGCAGTTATCAAAAATTGTAATAGTTACTTAAGGCAGATCATCTCACAGGTGAGAATATGAATCAGAAAACCCCTTCATAAACCCAGAGAAGAGCAACACTGAACTTTTTCCTAGTGTTTTCACAAATATCTTATCAGCTGAGACTCACAACAGTCTTGCAAAGGATGCATGATCAGAGAACTAGGGGTCAGGTTGTAGAATAGTTGCCTGCGGTCATGTGACCCATGAGTGGTAAAGCCTGGACAGACACAGACCCTCTGCTTCTTGGTCAACATTCACATTTCTCCTCTGGAAGAAGCTTCTATTATTTCATCAGCATGTTAGTGCCGATTAATGTGCCAGGCAATATTCTAAGTGCATAGCGATATTGACTTAGTGATAATAACCCCAGAGGCACAGAGAGACTCAGTAACTTGCCTGAGTTGTCGCAGCTGATAAATAGCATTGCCAGAATTTGAACCTGTGCGGTCTGATTCCAGAGGCAGTGCTAACCATTGCATTATGCTGCTTCTCTGAGTCCATTCATATACCCTGCTTATAACGAAGTTTTTTAAACAAAGAAAACTAGCTCATCTCTAATCTAATATCTGCTAACTTTCCGAAGACTGATTGACTTTTCAGAGGTTACATCTTTGACATTCTTCAAAGTCAGCGCATTTTAATGTCTTACACCAGAGGTCCTCAAAGCCTTTCCATGGGATGTGTGAGGTTAAACTATTTTTATAATAATATCAAAATATTAATTGCCCTTTTCACTCTCATTCTGTAGGCAAGCGTACAGTGCTTTTTAGAGGTTACCTAATGAGTGATACTATAGTGATTGAATGCAAAGGCAGATATGATAATATAACTCTCATCTATTAACCCAGGCATTAAAGTAATTTGCAAAAATGTAAGCCAATGCTACTCTGTGTTTTATTTAGGAAACTTGATTTTTCATAAGAAAATAAGTTAACACATAATAGGTTTATTGTTATTTTCAAATAAGTTGATTTTAATTTTTGTCTTTAATTTCTACCAAGGTACATACCAAAAGCTGTCATTCACATAAACAAAACTATTTGGGGTGCTCAATGATTTAAAAGGTATAAGTGGCTCCTGAGAACAAGAAATGACAACTCCTTCTCCTAGACAATTTAAAATTGAACACCTTAGAAACTAGTAATGATGAGCTTTAGGGTAGAGCTCAAGGGTTCCTAAATTTTATAACATTTTGGAAATGACATCTTCAATGTCATATACATGCCTACCCACGCCCTTATTAATAAGGAAACTGAGGCTTAAGTTGGTTAAAAGCTTGTACATTTAGTATAAAATTGGTAATAGAGCCCATATTTTCATCATAAATTAAACTGAATTCTTTTCAAACTTTTGTTGAATAATAAGTTTGAAAGAAGAATGGAAAATTAGAAAAGAATACTAGGTAAAATGAAGCATATGAATAGTGTTGGGAGTTTTCAAGTGTGTTCATGCTTACGTCCTCCAGCAAATCTTCTTCTCATGACTTGCTTGCTGGGCAGGGCAGATATCCCCTGTTTTTCTTGCCGAGTTTTAATTTAATTTTTATTTTTGTTAAGCAATTACACACATTTAGCTTTAATAGTGAAATATTATGGGATGCCTGGGCGACTCAGTCATTTAAGCGTCTGCCTTCTGCTCAGGTCATGATCCAAGAGTCCAGGGATTGAGCCCCACATGGAGCTCCTTGTTCAGCAGGAACCAGCTTCTTCCTCTGCTTCTGCCCCTCCCCTCGCTCATTCTCCCTCTCTCGAGCCCTCTCTCTCTCAAATAAATAAATAAGTAAATAAATAAAATCTTAAAAAAAAAAAAGGAATGTCATAAGACTTACAGCTAAGAACAGTGGTTCCCTGTCTCGCCTGTTCCTAGCCCTCATATTCTATTCTCTAGAAGCAACTACTTTTATCTCTTTGAGTTGTTTCTTCTTATATTTACAACCATGTTTCTAAAAGATGTTTATACTTCTGTTTCTTGGCTTCTTTACTTTATATTCATCTTCTTTGACTTCTAACTGTGGAAAATAAGGATTTAACACTTGTTTGTCTCACCTATTTCTTTATAAAAATCTACCCCCAGACACAAAAGCTTAAACACCAATCAGTTATAATCACTCCTCACAGGCCTTTGGTTCTGCAAGGCTCAGGTGGGCTCATCCAGCTGTCTCAAGGTCTTCCACATAGTAGCAGTCAGATGGGACCTGAAGTTGGAGTCATCCTGAAGGAGTCATCTTTGGTATTTATATATCTGATTTTTGCAGCAGTGGCTTACATGGCTGGAGTCTGCTGAAGCTAAGTCTTGGGGGTCTCTACATGGTCTCTATCTCTCTATATGATTTCTCCAGCATTGAAGTCTCTGGATCAGTGGACTTCTTACATAGCAGGTGAAGACCCAAAAAGCAGGACTACCAAGAAAACTGGATGTAAGTTATATGTCTTTTTCTGACCTAGTTTCTGGAATCATCTAGCATCCCTTGATTGCAATCTGTTTGTAACAACTGGGTCATAAGGAGAGAAGGGGGATTAGACTCCATCTCTGGAGGGAAGATTGGCAAGATTACATAGCAGCAGAGCATTTGGATGGGAAGCATTGATAGGGCAATCTTGGAAGAATACAATCTACCATAGCACTCATTCTTATCTGCACTTACATCATCTGTCTTCTCGATACTCAGTGTTTGCATTGTTGCATATTATTACCATGTCAGTGATTTCCATGCTGAGCTACACAGTATACAATAATAATGTCTTTTCTTTTACATAATTTAATTTTCTAGAAGTTAATTAGGCTAATGATTATACTTTCTCTCTCTCTCTCTCTCTCTCTCTCTCTTTTTTCTTAATTTCGGTTTCCCATCACTAATGCCTTCCCAAATTTTCAACAGAACTGGGAATATCACTGTTCAGTGCAGTCGTTCACATCAAGGAATATAATAAATCCACTGTTTCCCTTTCTGAGATTATTCCTAGAGCTTTGCTCCTTCTGATCCAACGTGTGCCAATGTCTCTTTCCCTGGTATTCTGTTGTCTACAGAGGGACTTCCATTAATCATCAGCCACTGTCCTCTCTCCTTTGTTGAATCCTGTTTTATGGATGGCGTGTCTACTTTGTTGATTTATTTATCAAATAATTATTTCATTAGCTTGACCAAAAAGACTTTGTGAGAGAAAAAAAGTTTTTGAGATCTTGACCATATGAAAAAGAGTTTTTTATACATTTAGACATGGTTATCTGGATGTGAAATTCCAAGTCAGAAAGAATTTTCTCTTGATGTTCTTAATGTCATTGTTCTATTATCTTCTAGCTTCCAATATATTATTGAAAAGTGTCAATCTGATTCACAATCCTTTCTGTGAAACCTATTATTCCCCTCTTCTCAGCTGTTCAGAAATTGATAGAAGACCTTTCTTATTTGTTGTGCTGGACATATAGTGGGCCCTTTTAATGTGGAAAAATATTCTGTATTCTCTTTGACAACCATCCCCAACCACCACCACCACCACTTTATCTATTTTTAAAATTTCTACTAATCACATATTATGCATTCTTGAATGTTCCACTAACTTGTTCTTTCTCCTACTTTCCATCTCTTCATATTTTAGCCCTACTTGTTGGAAGAATTGACCAACTTTTACATTCCACTCTTCTATAGATCTCTTTGAAATTTCTACCATAGTATTTTTTTTTATTTTCTAAGATCTCTTTCTTATCTCCATTATTTTTTGATAGTATCCTCTTCCCAACTAATGAAAACATCTTCTCTGAAGAATATTATTTATAGGTTTTTAAAAACATTAGTTTCCTGTTTCTTTCTTTTTTTAAAATTTCTTTTTATCTTAGTTTCTTTCATGTTGAAATCTTTCCTGAAATCTCTAGTATACTGGGTTGTTCATTCATCTTTGAGAATGGGGCACTGCAAGTTTCATAACTGCTTCTCTGCAAGGTAATTATGAAGAATCAGGATTTGGAGAGGGAAGTGTCTACCTAAATAACATCTGTTGGTCTTTTCTTCTTGGTTGGTCAGGCAAAGCTGAAAGTCATAAATCTGGTTCCCAGCACTTGGGAACAAGGTGGAGGAAAAAAAAAAAAAGGATGGGGTAGAGAGATTAACATCTATTTTGTGGATTTTATTTGATCCCTAGTTTCTTAGCAAAACTTTATTCCTGTCCTTTAGTTTTCCAAGTGCTACATACTACTGTTTCTTTTATTTGGTTTGAGATCCTTTTCTACCCCTTTGCTTTTATTTGTTTGGTTTTTGTGTTGATTTTTTTCTAGATCAAATATATAGCTTGGATTCTTATTGTAACTGGAAAAAGTTTTAAGTTATGCCAGTTCAATGCACAACAGTCCTGTGTAGAGACAAGAATATGGTTGAATGGACAAGCCACTGATTTTCACCTGAGTGATGCTTTGATAAAGTCATGATGATGAGTAGTGAAACTAATGAGAAAAATGTCTCTTTCAGAAAAGGGTGTCTGTTGTTTTGACTATGATAAATGCCACTCAGGAAGAGGTGGATAACATAATATGAAAGGCTTTTGATGATACTAGTTTTAAGGAATGGAAAATATAGTGATTGCAAAAGATCTTCCCAACTAAGACTAGCAACAATCCAGCAGCTGAGCTGTAGAAAACCAATTAACCTTTGGCTCTATTTAATAATGTCTGATAATACAATTATTTGTTCGCTAAGCTGAAAGTGTTTGAGAAGTGAGAAAAAAAAAAGAAAGATGTAATCAAGTATGATTTTCCTCTCTGAATATGGACTTTATTATGTTTTAAAAATTACTTTATTGAGGTATAACATACTCTAAATCACACTTACTGCAACTGTACAGCTCCATGTATATACACCTTTGCAATCACCATCTTGTCAAGACTGAGAACATTCCCAGAACCCTAGAAATTTGCCATGTGCCCCTTCCCAGTCAATACTTCACTCATAGGTGGTCACTATCTGACTTCTAAATCCATATATTCTTTTTGTTTGTTCTGATCTTCATAAAAACATAATCATACAATTTGTACTCCTTTGTTTCTGGCTTCTTTCACTCTTATATTTATGAAATTAATCTATGCCATCATGTGTATCTGGAGTTTCTTCTTCTTATTTTTTTCTCCCTATGTAATGTTCTGTTTTATGAATTCCATAATTTATTTATCCATTCTTATTAATAGATATTTTGGTTATTATTGCCAGTTGCGGTATTAGGAGTAAATCTGCTACGAACATTGCTGCACTTGTATTTTTGTCGGTTCATGTATTCATTCTCTTGGATGTATATCTAGGAGTAGAATTGCTGGGTCAGAGATTAGGCATCTGTTAAAGTAGATGCTGCCAAACTGTTTTCCAAATGTGACTGCTATGTTCTTCACTCTCACCAGGAATGAAAGAGTTTCAGTTATTCCACTGTTTCTCTGATATGTTAAAAAAAAATCTGTCTATTCATCTGTTCCAAAATTATTCCATCAACTGATTTTGCTCTATCAAATTTAAGGCCAATTGACTGAAGTGTCCTGATTTTAATGATTTCTATAGGACAACTTTGCATAAAAGAACCATCTACTTTCTGATAGCTAAAGTCACTTTTAATGCTTCCTACATGATTTCTGGGCTTTATTTAGGTCAGGCAATCTCTACTCCTTCTAAACCCATTTTCAAGTGTACTGTTAATTTTCTGAAGTATCCTTGCACACTTTTACTTTATGCTTCTCACAGAAGAACTTTTTTGAGACTAATCAATCATCAAATCTGAACCACTATCTCTCAACAGGCCCCTTATTTACTTGGTCACTGAGTCAATATTTTATGTTGATTCAATTACTTGAAAGAATATGGAAGAAACTGTGATGTATTGACCAAACGAAAGGTTGTAGCTCAGGTACAAAGAGTCCCATAACACTTGATAAGATTGTTTAAATATTAAAAGGGTATAAAAAGAATTCTGCAAAATGAATATCCGTCTTATTTTCTGGAGAGATTATTGATTCCGTATCTAAATTGACTTGTTATTTTCATTGCTCCTCCTCCCCACTTTACATGTAAAGCTATAAACTTGAATTTAACTCCAATAAGAGTCTTATCCTTTTTTTTTTTTTCATTTAGGTTGGATGGGCTCATGAAGAGGGAGCAGCTACTTGGATCAAACTGAAACTTTAAAGCATTATTTAGAAAATTCTGTTAAAGGTGAACTGCTCTATCCTTTTAAAAAGCATATTTTATTGATATATTCAACAGGACCAAAAGGGTCACACAAGTACTTCTTCTTGAGCTTATATAAATAACTGTAAATATTGAAAGGAAAATCTCATGGCAATATCAAAGTGTCATGAAGAAATGGACATGGCTGTGTCTTTATAAGAGGTCAACTAATTTAAAGAAAAAATATAACAAGACCCAGTTTGTAATCCTAGGTTTTAAATTTAGCTATTTGATTTTGTGAGCATATAGAGACTAAATCCATCTCTTAGGACAAATTCATAATAAAGCAAGCTTACAAAAGACTTGTGCACAAACCAGAATTATAATTTTGAATTAAAAGTGAGAAACAAGACTGTCTTAATGCCTAGAACATATCAGCATTTTCAGTGCATTTTCTCCCAGTAGACACAAATGATAATCACGAAACTGTCTCATGAGCAAGGGAGTTAGTTAAGTGTTTCAGTGCCATCAGGCCTTGGTAATTGAATGCATACATTTCCATGGGGAGGAGAGTAAAGGATACTTGTCCAAGGCATCCCCTCATCTAGGTGAAAATAAAACAATTTACCCTCACTAGCATAAGTAGTAGAACTATTTATTAAAGGGTATCAGTTAGTTTATTGAATCTTCAAAAGGCCAGAGGATTGGAGATTACATGCCAAAGCCAATACCAATCACACCATGGGAGAGGATGATACCCTGTTTCTGCCCCTGCTGGGCACAGATACTGCTGTCTACACCGCTGATGCTGAGCACAAGAGACTTGCCCACTGATTCCAGAGAAAACAAAACAACTCCACTGGCTTTCATGCCAGAAAAGTTGGAATCTACTCACAGCGCTTGTTTCCTCAAGTTACATTCTTCTAATGCAAGGTTTCATGTGGATCCATTTCCTTGGTGAAGCTGAGGTCCTCTGACTGTACCCTAACTATAAGAAAGGCTGGAAAAGTGAATTCCCTGTTTATTCTGTGGGAAGATGGGACTCATAATATCAGAAGTTTCTCAAACATTGGAAGTTAAGTAGCCATAAGACATGATCGAAGACATTGCCACTGTTTGGTTAACCCTCTGTCTCTTTGTTTCTATTTGTCCATGCTATGTATTTCATTCTCTTTTGCTAAGAATTATTTTTAACTCATTTTTTATTTAAAAATTAACTAATGCTATTGCATAAAATTTGGAAAACATACATAAGTGGCAACAGGAATCTCAAAAGTACAGTCTTAATAAAACTTTATTTTTCTCCTTACTGCTATTTAGATTAATCTTTGTGGCTGCTTCCTTTTCAGTCTTCTGGTGAAATTTAAGGCAGGTTTTATGATATTTATTATCATTCTTAAATAATAAAAATGAGTCCTTGGCACTGTTAGTTACAATAATTACCTCATTGCAGTAATTTAAGTGCATGGTTCTGTATAATAATAAAAATCCTAAGCTTTTTTACTATATAAACTCCCCTCCTCTACCTATAGTTGTGATGGGAGAAGATGGTTGACATCTCTCTTTTGCTTCCAGCCCTCACATCACCTCCCTTCACCAGCTATCTAAGTTGTCTGGTGCCTCTAAAATCAGAGAGGCAGAAGTTGAGAGAAGAGTCTGGAAAAGCCTGTCTTGAGTGATCCCAGCGCAGTTGGTAATGGTTTCTTCCAGGTCTGGTAGGTTTGGAAAGCTGACCTTTTTCCTCAGTGGGTTCTTTGGAGACTGCACTAGAATCATTAGACTGTACTTTTTTAATTTAATTTAATTTTTTTCAGTGTTCCAAGATTCATTGTTTATATACCACACACAGTGCTCCATGCAATATGTGTCCTCCTTAATACCCACCATGAGGCTGTGCTTTCTAGAATACAGGCAATGACGTTTTCCTTGAGCAGGCCACTAATTTTCCTCCCATACCCCTTGAGAATCCATCAGTCTCCTCCTCTAACGAGGTTCTCCAAACACTTTTCTAGCAGAGGATGTAAGTCACCACCAATGTCCTCAGAGTAAGCAAGACACAGAAGCATCCTTGCCCCACTATTGGTATTCATGGACCCAACCCTCAGTGCAACCTTATCCCCACGCCAAACCTACTCTGTCATTTTGGGCCACAGCTTTAGATTCCTTCTACTTCTGTCTGACATTGGGCAACTGTGACATGCATGAGGCCTTTCAAGTGTTTCTTTATTAATCTTCTATCCTAAGATTTGGAGAAAATCATTCCTCTGCTACAGATGGATTTCCTCTCCCCTATCAAATTCTCTTGCTTATTTTCTAAGGCATTTCTTCTTCAATACCTTAATAGTCAAAATGCAGGATATCAACAGCCTAAATCCACCTGTACTCATACCTTGGGGTCCTTTTTTCAAAACTGAAACAGAGTCCCATTTTAATATTCTTTTCATGCACGATTCTATCTGTAGTACTACCATTGGAATATAACCAGAGTCAGATTATTTCCTGTATTTCATTCCAATCTCTTTTTCTGTATAGCTGAATTTCTCAAACTGATTCTTCATCAGATGTGTATTTCCAGGTTTTTTAGATTAGCACTTTATTTTAGCATTTTTAGTGTTCAAAAATATGATTTGGGGAAAAAAAAAGATGAAACTTCATTCACAATAACTCCAAACTGGAAACAACTCAAATATCCCTCAATAGGATGGATTATCAAATTTTGACATATTCATAAAATGAAACAGTATACATCAATGAAGATGAAAGAACTATAATTACATTCAGCATCATAGAAAGCAGGCACAAAAAAGTGTATAATGTGCAATTCTCTTTACATAAGTTAGAGAACAGGAAAATTGTAATCAATGGGAAAAATGGCAGCTACCTTTGGGGGGTGATACTAAGTAGGAGGCAATCTGAGGAGTCCTCTGACATACCACAAGTGTACTCTCAATCAGGGTGGCGATTATGGGTGTATATAAAAGTTACTGAATGTTGGATTTAAGATTGGTGCACTTCGTATGTATTATAGCTCAATTTAAAAATTATAAATTATGTGCAGGAAAAATATGTTTTAATTTTTAAGGGCTGCAAGTCATTTCTTCAGGGCCCTTTCTTCATTTATTTCTTGTTAAATGTTTAATGTCTCTTTTTCCAGATTGTTCTACTTTAAAATGAGGAAAATAAGCACTTGTCAATATTTAGGTGCGTATCTTATCCCATGGGAGACAATATTAGAAGTGGAATCACTGGGGCACCTGGGTGGCTCAGTTGGTTAGATGTCTGCCTTCAGCTCAGGCCATGATCTCATGGGTCCTGGGATGGAGTCCCATGTCCAGAGTTGTGCTCCCTGCTCATCAAGGAGTCTTCTT
The DNA here is from genome assembly GCA_004024625.1 of Mellivora capensis. Taxonomy (NCBI): domain Eukaryota; kingdom Metazoa; phylum Chordata; class Mammalia; order Carnivora; family Mustelidae; genus Mellivora; species Mellivora capensis. Next base: position 78,042 of record PISX010000712.1, on the reverse strand, counting down.
CTCCTTCACCCTCTGTCCCTCCCCACTGTCTGTGTTCTCGCTCAAGGATGTGCACTCTCTCTTTCAAATGAATAAATAAAATCTTCTAAAAAAAGAAATTACTGGGTGATATGATGAACAATTTAAAATGTCTTAATGTGCATTGCTGGATTGCGCACCAGAAAAGTTGCCCCAGTATGCATACTTACTCCCAGTACATAGCTGTGCTTCTTTCATTACCCATCAGCTTTATTATCCTATCTTTATAAAAATGATTGACCAAAACCAGTTATCTCCTTGATTTAACTTGCACTTCTTTGATAATCAATGCTGTAAACATCTGCTGAATGAATATGAAATGTGAACATGAATGTGAAAGTACTTTCTTTCCTATGACCCTTTGTCACTCAGGGAGCAGAGTGTAGCCAGGCTTAGGCTGTGTCATTCTCTTCTCATGAGATGACTTATACACATCCTAATAAGAGAAAGAGAAGGAGAGAGTAATCTGTTCTCAGTCTACATCTTATCATAAAAATTGAGTCTGTGGAGCTTCATATTTTTGTTTGGAGGACTAAGGAAATGTTCCTCCAGTGCATCAAAAGAGAAAAAAAAGTTGTAATTGATGATATCACTAAATGGCTGTTTGGTCTTTAAAGAGGTGGGTAGGTCCCTCTGGAGGGGATGCTGTAACCACAGTCCCACATAAGATGGGGGAATAAATCCCCAATTCCTCTAGAACATTTAATAGGGTTGCTAGAAAAGGTTACCTTCAACTCAGGTGATGCTTTATTTTAACTTAATATTATACTGGGGAGAAAATAAAATAGTTTTATTGAAAAACTCTTCAAATTGATGTCTATCTCAAATTTCTTGACAATTTCACTTATTGCTCTACAAAAAGACTCAATTAATGTTGGACCTGGCAAGAAGAGATCTTCTCTGATACTTAGACAAAAATTACAATTCCTAAACCATCTATTCTCACAAATAAATTCTTCCTAAAAACTTTAAAATCATTTAAATTTTCTGAGGATGCCTGGGTGGCTCAGTTGGTTAAGCGGCTGCCTTGGGCTCAGGTCATGATCCCAGCGTCCTGGGATCGAGTCCCACATCGGGCTCCTTGCTTGGCAGGGAGCCTGCTTCTCTCTCTCTCTCTGTCTCTGCCTGCCACTCTGTCTGCATGTGCTCGTGCACTCTCTCTCTCTCTCTGACAAATAAGTAAATAAAATCTTTAAAAAAAAATCATTTAAATTTTAAAAAGTCACTCAAATATATATTGTAATAGTGTTATAATATTAATTTAAGAAGAATTTATACCTTTACAATTATGACTCCTTCCATCATGCTAAAAGGTACCCCAATATTCTTTTATATCTTTCTTAAGCTTTTGTAATTTTCTTAATATAGGACCTTTTTATATTAGTTCATAATTAGTTAATGGTTATGGGGTGCTATTGAAAATGGATTTTTTTCCATTATGTTTGTTTACCAGTTGTTGCTCATATAGAGAAGTACTGATCTTGGTGCATTTCTTTTGATTCAGGTGATTTTGATTCAGGGTTTAATTTAGAATCTTTCAGTTACTTCACTAGCATTTTCCAGAATAATTTTAGGTGTACTGAGACTGACAGCAGGTGGTTTCATTGTTATAAGATGACTTGACCTCACTCTGTTCTGAGCCATTCCATGCTCATTTTTACAACCATCTTATTACCAATTGGTTGGCCTTTGCTGTGCCCACTTGCACATTCAATACACATATGTATGTGCACATACATAGAATCATGACAAAACAATACCTAAAAGATCTATAATGTGACTATATCAGGAATAGTCTTCATCCCTATAGAGGTCAGCTTTAGGGTTCAGCTTGATCTAATAGCCTTGACACTGTCACCAAAGGCCTGGTTTCTCCATCTACATACTCTGCCAGTGTTTGTTTTACCCCAGTTCACCCCTGACCCACCCAGAGGCATCAATTCCTTCCTCCAGGAGCTCCAACTTTTCTTCTTGTGGAAGCCAAAGCCAAAAGCAAATCAAAACAGAATAAACACAAACAAACAACAACAACAAAAAGTCAAAAGTCACAATATCAGTTCTGGACCTTATTTCCTTATGTTGTCCAAAGAAGAGAGAAAGAGACGTAGCCTCTTTTTTCTTATAGACATTTCTCCTTACTGCCTTCTCCAGTAAACATCTCACATTGAATTTTGTCCACTGGTATAACATGACTATCCTTGATTCAGTCAATCAAATGAAGAAAAGAGACACACTGATAGATTCAAGACAGGCTGGAGACACCAGTGAGGTCAAAGCCACATAGCCGTGATGGCTGAGAATGAGGGGTGGTGACCAAAAGAAATTTGGGGGGGGCACTGGATGTTAGGCAGCAAACAACAGATATTCACTCAGTATGTGCTAACTATAGTTTTGTTTATTTCCTATACCCTAACAATCTATACTTACGCAGTCCATGCTACCTTAAGGCAGAGTTCCTTGCAAGAATTTAAGTCCCCAAATTAGTGCTCCTCTAGTTTATTTATGATGTGTTTCTGGCCCCATTTCCTATTTCCCCTCTTTCAAGGAACTGAAGACAGAAAGCTTCATAACAACATAGCCTTTGAATTTTCTCCGCATCAAAGCCTCAAGGCATTATCCCTAATATGATACAGTTCTCAAAGAACCACTTCAATGCAAATCCATTCTCTACTACTGAACATCCATCTCTCAAATAGAATCACCTCTCCCCTACCCACATGGGAATACCTGTCATTATAAAGAATAAATTTACTTTAAGTAAATGTGCTGACTTGTTCATGCTCCATTTCTACCTTTACCCTGAAGATGCCACCAACTCTTTCCAGATGCTACTATTCCCTCTGTGACACAGAACCCCACTCCACTGGACTCCTGCATCTTGTTTGTGGATCTTGTTTTGTGCAGCTGAATCTGAGCAGACCTTATCTCAGGATACTTATCTGAACTGTCAGTGTTTCCTCCATAATGCTCTTGACAATGCTATAAACATTTTAGGCACCCAATAAATATTGTCAATGAGGTGAGAATTTTACTCCCTTGAAAAAATGATATGCCCCATGAAGAGGAACAAAGCAAGCTGAGACAGTATCATATATATTCCACAGACTATATCCTTTTTTAGTCATTTCTTATATTTTAACACACAGACTTCATAAATACATATCTCTTTAAATACAATGCTTTCCTATCGTTACTGATAAAGGAAAAAAATTATCCTTAGATCATTAAAACTCAGTACAACATTAGTAACAACAGGGTGTGCAGAGGAAAGTCTTAAATTACACTCAGAAAACAGCATCACGTGGAATTTAAATCCATCAGCTGTTGCTGATGCTGAGAGAATGGATCCGAAGAGAGGACTGTAGCACAAGGAGTCATACAGATGGGATGGCAAACATGCTGGGAGGTAGTGGTGATAAGACAAGAATCCTGGTTAAAAACTTTTCTTCTTTTAAATAAGCAAAGTTGGCTGTTTATTTTAAAGTGGTGTGGGTTTTTTTGCTTTGTTTTTTGGTTTTGGGTTGTTTTTTTTGTTTGTTGGTTGGTTTGGTTTGGTTTGCATGCCAAAGTTTCTGCAAGCTCCCTGAAGATTCATCTCAGGCTCCTGTTCAGGAGTCTTTAGAGAAGCCTCAGAAAGATGGTGCCTCTTTACCAGTGCCTCTGGGTCTGATATTTACCTAAAATTGCCCTTTGTCACCTGGTCATACCAATGCTTCACAGCACTTCCTTCTATAACCCTTAATAAACAAAGGCTTCAACCCTTCTTTCCAGTTCCATTCTCAACTTTCTTCAAGCTGCAAATGACAAGTTCATTACAAGAAATGAAATTTTTATTGTAAACTTGTATTTGCTTTTTTCCCTAACAACTTATTTATTGCCCTGTATCCATTTCTATACTTTATTACAAACATGATATTTATGACATGGAGTTAAAACTGTACATGTTACTGTACACAGAACATTATGAACAGCCCTACTAAGTGGTTCAGTGATAAGGGAGAGATGGTCAAGATTTTGTTGCTGTTGTTGTTGTTTTGAGATAGTGGACACACAATGCTTGTTTCAGGTGTACAATGTAGTGATTCCACAAGTTCAATTCAAGTTTCACAAGTTCATCTGTCCTAATGCATCACTATTAGAATACAAAATGGTTAAGCTTTTTATTTCCTAACCTGGTAGTTACTTCTAACTAGATATTTTATTGGGTTTTAATCGCATTTTAGGAAATAGGTTAGTTGGTTTGTGTTGACAAGTAATGTATTATAATTGTTCTTTTAAGATAATAAACAATATGATTTGGACAGCATTTTCATGCAAGATGTCTGATTTCTCCAGAACAGATTCTTGTAATCATCATTAAATCATATTAGACTGGAAAACCATTTTTCAGCATTTTTGAAGTTCTCGCTGTACTCAAAGCACAGGACTAGTGATACAGAGAAGTCAAGGTGGTTACTATGTGATTCTCTCACCCTCGAACAAGTCCAGAATAGTATGGGAGATAAACCACAATATAGGTCTGATTGTGGAAAATAACAAAACTGGAGCAGAAACAGAGCTCTATATGACCAGAGGGATGCAGTAACTCTGTTTAGGACCAACGATAGAAGTTTAATGATGAAACCTAAAACTATCAAGTTAAAAGTTTATAAGCATTAGCAAATGTGTTTGTGCATATTAATCACAGCATCAGAGCTGTAAAGAGAACTACAAATATGTCAAATTCTCACTTACCCCGGCAGTACAGGGGATGAAGTGTAAATTTTGAATTGTCAGTGAAAAGTGAAGTCTGTTAGGAAAACAAACAGGGTAAGTAGGAATATGAATGAGACTTCTACATCCTAAGCAAATAAAGTGCTTGATTATGTTTAAATTATACATTAGTCATATGACCTTGATCAAGAACTTAACTTCTGTTGGCTTCATTTTCCTCATCTACAAAACTGGGACTTGAATGAAATGATTTCTGAATGTCTCATAAGGTCAAAAATGCTATGATAATATTATTTGCATATAATTCAGCAAGTTTTCATTGAGTGCCTGTCATGTATACAATGCCATGTGCCCTGGAAAATAAAAACTAACATAATAAACAGCCTCTGACCTCAATAAACTTATAATCTTTATGGGGAAGTCCATCAGTGTCAGGCTGTATGTGGCTAAGTGCCAAAAGGCGGGGTCCAAGTAATAAACAATTTGGGAATGAGAGAACAGAGGGTCTAGGAGCCAAAGAAAACATCTTGGAAAAGAAAGTCATTAAACATGCCTCAAAGGTAGTTTAGGATTTAGGTAGTAAATAAGAGGAGAAAGGCATTCGGCCCCTCTATCTACCTCCCACTCCTGACTAAAAGCATCCCCAAGGGGATTGATTGTACAGGAAACCTTATAGCTCCATGTCACTGTTTGGAAAATACTACCTAATTGTTTCAGCAGTTAACCACAAAATGTAAATATCTATGCATTACAATAATTAGTAAGGACTGGTTTTCAAGGCCTCTATAATATATTAACTTACATTTTGCTATTTCTGTGGGTGCTGTTCCTAATTTTATGTGGTCATCAATTCAAACTTTGAAAATAAATCTACAGTCTGAACAACAGCAGTCATGATGAAAACCTTAACAACTTATACCCAGTGTTTATTATTAATGAGAATAGCGTCTGTTCGATGATTCATACACCCTCCTTCCCCAGTGCTTATGGCTGCCATTGTCACAGGTATTGTCACTGGTCATAGGATTCTATGAAGTGGAATAGTCTTCTGATTATTTTATTGTGGCCTGTGAATAATGTACTCCATCATTTCATAGACTGTCCTTTGTGAGAATATGTTACTATCACTTTGATTAGATTTCTTAGGAAACAAGAATGAAGTTTTAATATCAGAAATGCTTTTACTTTGAGACAGTGACTCATTCACAACACAATAATCATACATTCATTGTGCATAGCAAGTTGAGAGAATTGGAAAAAATGTAAAATTACCTGCATTGTTTTTTGTTTAAATGTGCATTTTATTTATTTTTTAAATGTGCTGTTTGGATTTATTTTTTTAAAGATTTTTATTTATTTATTTGACAGAGATCACAAGTAGGCAGAGAGACAGGCAGAGTCAGGGGAGGAAGCAGGCTCCCTGCAGAGCAGAGAGCCTGATGGGGGCTTGGTCCCAGGACCCTGAGATTATGACCTGATCTGAAGGCAGAGGCTTTAACCAACTGAGCCACCCAGGCCCCTAAATGTGCATTTTAAAACCTTCACCAAAAATGAAACCAAATTAAGCAAAGGTTCTGTGGACTTTATATACAGTGATAAAGATCATCTATTTTATAACATACATACTCAGTGCTGTATTTCTTTTATTCACTGACTACATGGCCACACCCTTTTTCCACCTTCCCTAAAAACTCTGTGGATTTAGGACCAATTATTTCCTATTAGTCGGTCTTTTCCTCTAACTTTGTAAATCATCATCATTACATATACCTCTGGAGACTGTAAAATAAGGTGAGTTTCTTATCAATTTAAAAAGGGTCTAGGAGCACTCACCCTTTCATATAAATATATTACTAGGTATTGTGTATATCCAGTGAAGTTGATTAAATTCTATCATGAGGGAATATGCACCATGAGGACAGGTCTGGCTAATGGCTGGATCACACTAACTATCATGACAGATTACCTTCAAGCTCTGAATATAATTCGAGACTTGGCCCTAATTTTCAATTTTTGAACCATAAATCCACCTTAGAAAAGTTAAGTGGAAACTGAAGACCAAGGTTTCAAAGGCAAAGGTATTTAAAATCTCAATACATTAAGTCTTTGACATAATCCTTGGCCATCATATCTTAAGGATCTGTGTCTCATAATTTCTAATTTGATCGGAAACACCAAACTCCTTTCTCTGGATAAAAGGGAAAAGACTGAGGATTAGAAAGAAATTTGAGAAGAAGCTGCCATTTATCTGAACTGTAGAAGCATTCTCAATTAATATATGACTTCATTGAGAGGTAAGGTGGAGGGATCCCTAAAAAAAGGAGAAACATGTACTTTTGTAAACTAAAAGGGCTGAGTTTTTTATTTTGTAAGATATGTGACTAACATTTGTTAAAAGGAGGAGTACACAGTTTTTATGTAAATAAGACTTGTTCAATTACTGAAAGAAAAAAACTTAATTCCCATGATCATACTGTTTGTGTCAAAAACTTCAGAAGAAAATAAGACCACAGATGTGTTATTGGACAGAGGTAGAACAAGAGTTGGAGAACCTCCCATCACTTCCACCCCATCTTACCTGGGATGAGAATGCCCTCTTCAGCCATGAGAAGACAGGACTTGTTCGAGCATATGAAGCTCACTGACATTCAGCCAAGATCCCGAATGACTGGACTGAAAAGGCACATGAGACTACGTAAGGTCTTTGATCAGTTTGGTGTGTCTAACGGGAGAGTGTGGAAACACTGAGTAGCAGAGGGTTAAAGAATGTTGCATGGGAAGGGTTAGAACAGGATACAGATTGTCAGAAAGGGAGCCTAGCATTATGGAAGGAAGGAGCATTTATCTGAGTTACTTTCTGAAGGAAGGCTTACCAAAGAAGCCCCTATGTTATACCAGCACTTACTTCCAAATACTCTTTACTTTCGTTCTGGACACTTAAGAAGGAATGAAAGGGCAATTCAAACCCCCTTTGAAGACTAGTGTGAATTCACTCGAGGAAGATGCACAAGGAGGTAGCTCTTTGCTTTGTGGACCTCTGGAGGACATTGGCCAAAAACAAGTGTGCCAATCTATATTCATCTACCCAGCTTGGGTGGTTTTCCATCACTATTTCCCTGCTCAGAGATCCCTAAGACTCTTCACTATTCCCCTGCACAGAGATCCTGAAGCATCATCATCCTCCAAGCCTCAAAAGCCCTCATGCAGAACCTACATTTCAGTCTATTTGGTAGTGTTTAAGCAAACCATGTCTTAAGAGGGTTTTTTGAATAAATTTACATGTGATAGGAGTTTGAACGGGATAGCTTCTTTGTTTGAATAACTGTCTTTTAATTTTATTGGGTAAATTCAGGGTTCTTTTCAGGAGCTCTCTCATTTTATGTAGGCACAAAGAAGGAGAAGTGATTGGAGGATGGGGTTAGAAGAAGAAAACAGCACAGACCATATCAGAGTACTTTAGCATTAAAAATCCCACAGACCGGGATGCCTGGGTGGCTCAGTTGGTTAAGCGGCTGCCTTAGGCTCAGGTCATGATCCCAGCATCCTGGGATCTAGTCCCACATCGGGCTCCTTGCTAGGCAGGGAGCCTGCTTCTCCCTCTGCCTCTGCCTGCCACTCTGTCTGCCTGTGCTTGCTCTCTCTCCCTCTCTCTCTGACAAATAAATAAATTTTAAAAAAATCCCACAGACCTGTATCCCTGGGGCTAATAATTTATATTATTTGTATCCCTGGGGCTAATAATATATATTTTATATGTTTATTAAAAAAATTTAAAAATTAAAAAAATATCCCAGTGTCCCAAAGCCTATAAAAAATATATTTTTGCCCTTCTCTAGGTAAGTAGTGCTCCAACTCTTACTTATTTCACTGAACTGGAAAACTTAGAGCATCAAAAGACAGCCAGGAAGGTTTCACTGAACCTTTATTTCCTATCAAATATAAAATCAATTAATACCCCAAAATAACTTCCACTGCATCCCTCTGCCTGGAGATTAGATTCTTCAATTTTCCAAAGCATCTTGAACACATGTAGGGGATTTTCCAATGAACTTCTTGACACCAGGGATAACAAAACTGCCAACAGTCTTTTCCAGAAGCCTTTTCTAAGAGCAGTGGATTCTTTCTGAACTGACTTGTATGGCTTGGATGGGGTGGTAGTGTTGTCTGTTTGTTTGTTTTCTTACCTTCTATGCCACTATTGACTGAGGTTTTAGACATTGATGAGTCAATTAAAAAAAAAAAAGGAAAAGTTCTCATTCATCCAGTTCCACTGAAGAGGACACTTCAAAACAAAAGAAACAAAAATATCAGAAGAAAAAAAGAAAAAAGAGAAAAAATAAACAAAAAAGGGAAAAACATCACAAAGAGGAAGAAAAGAAAAGAAAAAGGAAGGAAACCATTCTTCTACCCCTAATACTTCTGAGATCTCCAAAACATAATTTAATCTTTGGCCTAAGTCATTAGATTTTAAATTTTGGTTTTGAAAATTATTTGACCTTCTTTGAAATTTGTTGTATAATTAAGTTTTGCAATAAATCACAATCTTTTCCATATAGAATGAATGATGAATGAGTGAATGAATGAATGAACAAATGAACTGAAAGAAAGAATGTTACATCTGGATGCTGGTAAGTTTCAACGGGAAATGATAAAGTATGGGATGGTCTGGAAGGTAAATGTCACTATCACCCACCTTCCTGGGGGTCACTATTATCTAACATCACATCAATGAATTAAACACAGTTTCTTACACTGAAGTCTCCATGCAGTTGTCCTATGCTGGCTCCCTTTAGGATCATGATTACTAAACTTGTTATAAATTTGATAGAATGCCCAATGTATATAGAAAAAATGTATAAATGTACAAATACCCAATACTTCAGAGGGTTTCTAGGCTCTCTGAAGCCCATCTACTGATTCCCTAGGGGGTCATGGACATTTAATAGCTGACACCTATGCAACGACAATGCTTCTGGAGATACAACTTTAAGGTTTCTGCAATGGACACCTGAGTCATTACTAGCTCTGTCTCATTTAGAAAGCCTCAGTCACTTACCTTGGTACAAATGTGTCTTTGAGACGAGGAGGTTACATTCTCCTAGGGAATAGAGGGATATCAGATTTAAGTATTACATATAGTATCACAATAAATAGAGTGATAGGACTTCAAAAGGAGGCACATCACAGATACTAGAAAATATATTTTGATAAAGTCTACTGCCAAGGTATGGACAATTCCTATATGCTTGACATCATTGGAATTCTTAAGAATTACAAATATTTGTCATATTTTATACATTACAAATCTGTGTTATTACATAACCAATGTAGATAAGGTCTTGATAGAACTGTTTTACTTTAGCACCAAATCTTACTTTATAATAAAAACATGGTGCTCAATCTCCATGACAGGGTTTTAATTATAATTATGCATTTTATTGACACTAAGCAATGAAGTCAATAACAATGTCTTAAGACATCAAGAACAAGAGTACACACAATAAATAGGAAAAGAAAGAATAGGTAGTGAGCCCAGAAAAATATCAGATACAGAGAAAAATGGAACTCTGACCCTTTGGACCCCAGAAAAATGCAGAAAGAAAAATGTGAAGCAAGATGTAATATCTAGATTTACATAAGCTAAAAGAAACATTGTTTAAAAAGAGAGAGACTGATTCCAAAGCCAGGAATGTATGATATATATAAGGAAAATAGCAGCTTAATCTCCAAAAACAAACTCAAAATCATTATAAAGCACTTAGAAGAATTTTTTTGAGGAATCAATTTAACTCATACTTTAAGGTGAAGTTTAGAATTGAAGAAGCGCTGACAACCAAAATTCCTTCTGCATGTTAGTTTCAGATTCCATATCTTTCTAATGAAGAAAACCATCTGGCTTTCTTTACTTATGTATGCCGTCTTTTCTGATGTGGCACGATTTACTTCTGCTTAATTTTGTAATATTCTTTTCTCCCTTTACATCTTTCTTTTCAAGCATGCCTTAGAGAACAACATTCTCTAGAATATTGCTGAATTGCATGACTTCTGAGATTCTTGGGGAAACATTTTGTTGTTCTTGCTATGAGAAAACCTTTGAGGAGAGGTATTAGCATGGCACATTAAAAATAAATATTTATTGACCCAAGTGAGTAGGAAGCAAATCTAGATTTTCCCCAACATCTTATACAAGAATCTATGGCTCCAACATCTGTAGGTTAGAGTGTCCCTGGGCTCTGGGGCCTTGCAAGCCAGGTGTCAGAACAAAATAGTTAAGATATGTTGGGCAGTAGCTGATCATTGTTAAGTAATTGGTACATGCAAGTGTGCAGAGAAAGCAGGGCATCACACAGGGTTGGACAACCATGAAAAGTTGCAAGGACCAGGTAGGAATTTGCTGCTTTCTGCATGGACACCTGAACAGGATGGAACTAGATGAAATACACTGATCATGATGATGACAGAGACTCTGAACCTCATTTCTTACTCATTTCCCTAGTCAAACCAAGTTGTACTCTTGGTGGCAAGTTCCATGTATCCACCCAGAGATCCAAATTCTAAGCAACTTTTAGGAATTGAGAAATCAAATTTAGATTACAATCAATCTTACACTTACTCACTCACTTGGTATAATAAACACAACCTAAGAGGAAAAATAAAAAGACAGTAGGAAAACATGTAAAGTGTATATTTAATTGTAATCCATTAGCCAATTTTTCCTTTCTCAGGTAATGCTAAGTAACTCTGGTATTATAAGGCTGCAGTTTCTTAGGTTTTTTGCTCAGATTTCAATAAATTTGGTGATTCATTGACAATGCTATCCTACTATTAGTGTTATAGTACTTTGAGACTCAATGAAAACTAATGGTTTCACCCCTTACTTCATAATAATAGATGCCAGCATTTTAACACCAAGTTTTCTCACACAACTGTAGACCATCTAATAAATCAGAAATAAGTAGACATTGCTCTGTATAGAGGAATTTTCAGAAAATGCAACAATATGCATGAAGACTTTAAGAAGATGGGGAAAGAAATACATACTTTCTGTGCCCTGCTACTATCATTTGGAGGTTAGGTTCAGTCTGGTGATTTTTTTGTTTTGACCAAGATTGAATATAGCTGGTCCACAGAGTAGGAGAATATGGATTCAGACAACTCAGTAAGTCAGAAAGATATATATAGACTCCGTATATGGACTCCATATACACCATATACTGGGTGTGTATTCCAGTTAATTTCTAAAAGGAAAGTGCTTAGAAAATAAACTTAGTTAAAAAGATATGATTATGTAATTAAAGTATTTGTCCCAGAAATATCTTTTACCATTATAACTAAGTAAAATGTCCTATGTTTCAAAGGGGTGCAAGGATAAACCAGAAGAAAGAGTGTTAAGTACAATTCTAGCTCGTGCTTCCTGCTCCACTTCTCCTTTACTGGTTTCCCATCACCTTATCGTCTGAGCAGTGTAAACCTCAGCTGACCCCATAAACTATAAACTACCCACAGCTGAGGCAAAGAGTAGTTCTCACAAATCTGATAAAAGAAAACCAAATAACCCTAGAAGCTGACTTCCAAAGTCAACGAGGTTCACAGGATGCCATTTTCAGGACGTTAGGGTTTAGGGCATCTCCCGAGGTAGGGATGGTGCGGTGAGCATTTCAAACACTTTCCAACATGTCCCCAGGGGATGGGACGGCTGCTGGTCCAGGGCCCTCACTGTAAAAACCATTGGTTTGTCAATAAACCCCCTTCTTCTTGTCATGGCTACCTGCTGCACCATTCACAGGCATCCTGAATTCAGGCACAACACTACTACACCCGTCCACAAAAACAGACTCTTGCCTGGTGGCACATCTCCAATAACTTCCCATTTTTATTCTGATAATGGTACAATATCATTCCTCAAATCTCACTAATACTTTTCTCTCTGATGATTAATTTTTGAAATTGGAAGTGACAAACTCATCAGAATTCTAATTATAAATTTATGCTTATTAAATAATGTTAGTATGATTTCACTCTTGTTCTCTCTGGCCCTCACTCCCAAACCTGCCTCTTTGTAAAATATCCCAGTGGGAAAAATGAAGCAGCTTTTCCATTCTCATGGAATTCTCCTTGCTCCAAAGACATTTGAATGCAAGAAAAATAATGTGAGTGATAATTCTGTCCTAGTTCTACTTCACTTGAAGGCCAAGAGCTCATACAGTGTTGGAGTATTCTCGAAGGGTCACTGTCTGCCTAATACAAATTTCAATTCATTTCCATTCTATGCACTTAAAACATTTGTTCAGATTCTTAATCTTTACATTAATTCAAAAATACATATAAAAACAGTTTGTAAAGCCAAAGGTACTATATAATTGTTCTAGTGAAGACTCTTGGTTGCAAAGAGAGCAATCACCTCTACCTAACAGAGCAGTTTGTTTGTATATAACAGAGATTCAGGAGAAGTAGGTCTCTGTTTCAGAAGAATGTCAGGGAGGCACATGGAGCTTTAATTAACTAGAGCCAAGAAATGGAAAGTAGGCAGGTCAGGGACTCTCTCCAACACTCTCTCTTTCTCTCTTTCTCTGTCTCTCTCTCTCTCAGTCTCTCCTCATGTGTGATGAATTTTTCTCTCCTTTCTCCACTAATGTTACCCGCCAATTCCAACCAAACACATACTTTACACAACCTACCCTCTTGGCTCCATAGAGCTTAATTGTCCCAGTTTTTCAAGGTCCAAATTTTACCTTTACAAGAGAAAAAAATACAGCCCCAGTAATTTCAAGCCCCCATCCTCAGTCTAGATTTTCTTTCCTCAGCAATGTGGGTTGCCACCCCTGAAAAAATGTTAGATTAGGCCAGTCTTGCAGAGAAATAGTGGGAGCAACACCAAAGCAGACTGTGCAGAGAGAGAGAAACGAAACCTGATGCAAGGCTACCAGCAGCCTCAGTCAGCTTATGGCAACAGTCCAGAGTTGATCCAAGCGGGGCAAGATCCAAGACCATATGACCCCATGCCATTAGTCACTGAATATAGGCTGCCACCAGAAAGAGAGAGGTATGACCTTGGGTGAGCCAATTTCCCTCAGCTGAAATAACTCTCAGACAGAGCTTACAGGGCCAGCAAGTGGACACTAAATTCTTCATTCATGAAAGGCAGTGGGATAGTATAACCCATTCACTACACACCATTCACTATAGCCTACTCTTGCACATTTGAATCCATTTCTTCCTATAGGTTCTGGAGACAACTCCTCCAGGATTCTGGCAGATCTCTCTTTCCAGGGAAGCTTGGAAGAGGAAGGCTAGTGAGAAGAGCCAGAGCTTCCTCTGCTAGAGGTGGTCTCAGTGCTGTGATAGATTGTCTTTTTCTCCCTCCTCTACTACCTAGTCTTGATTTCTCTCAGCCTCAACTAGCACTCCCTCTGGTCTCCATAATTTGCTTGATGATATGACTCAGACCTTTATTCCTGAGATCTTATCACTATGCCCTTGTCTAATCGTGGTTACTGTACTTTTCTTTTTTTTTTCCTAAAGTATTTTTTTTTATTAATTTCATTTCTTTTCAGCGTAACAGAATTCATAGTTTTACAACACACCCAGTGCTCCATGCAATGCGTGCATGTACTTTTCTATTTATAGTCAATGTAGGGCAAAAAGAGTACCAAGAAGTACCCAAGTGAATCACTCAGGTGCAAGGTATAGTCCTTCATGTTTCCACGTGTAACAGCAGCTCTATCTCCTCCTCCTGATCAGCACCACTATTTCCATAAAAATGGAAATTCATCTTCTTACCTACTATTCTTTGACATAAGGAGCTCCAAATGCTGAGATGACAGCTTTAGTTTATTATTCAGTGGGACTTTTGCTGTGTCCTTTGATGGAAATGTTTCCCTTTTGAGAACAGGAATCTCTAAACTGAAAGGATAGGAAGTACAAATTTCCCAAATGGATCAGTGGGAGTAATGGCTAGTGGGGTCACTCCTGTTTCCTCCACACTTGGTCCCTGAACTATATATTTCACCTATTAGGGACACAGCACCATCAAAAGGTCTTTGATTCAAGGTATTTTGTCCTAGAGGATGAAACCCCATCCTTGTATCATTTTTGAACTATGTCTTCAGCTGGGCCCTCTATTTAACCAGGCTGGCAAATCCTGGGTAATGCAGTATGCATTATGAACAGTGAATTCTGTGGTCACAGGCACCTACCTGTACCGCCTTTGCTATAAAGTGTGTCTGTTGGTCTGATACAAAGGGATCCTTGCTTGGGAATCATTCTATAAGCCCCCTAATAGTGGTGGGGGCCAAATCCCTGCAGGCAGAAAGGTAAACCACCCCTATCTGAAATATGTGTCTATTCCTGTAAAAATGAATCACAGCTCTTTCCATGTTAGAAGGGTTCCAGTGCAGTCAGACTGCCACCATGCAGCAACTGGTCTTCCCAAAGATGGTGCTGTATTTGTAGCTCAGCTTTGGACTCTGCTACTGGCAGTTGTCAGCACTTCTGAAGTGCTGTTGGGCCTGTGTAAAACTTGCCTCCCTACAATCGTGGCTACTAATTTCACATATCTATGTGTAGCAATGGAATGAACAAGGACAAAAGTTGGCTGATTTCAACAATCTATTTGGTTGTCCGGTGCCTCTTCCATAGTAGATACACACTCTGGTGGGTACTAATATGCAATACAAATATATTCATACTTTGTGTTCATACCATATGTTCATTCATGTGCCCCTCTCCAGATTTCTTTGTCCCTAGGTTTCTAATCTTTTGCCTTCCAGGGCCTAGGCAAAACAACCAAGTCATTCACCACTGCTTATCCATTTGTATATGTTTCATACATTAAGCCATGATATACTGCCTGAAACTCTAACCATCAAAAGGACTTCTTCTCACTACTCTCTTTCAAAAAATATGTCTGAATAGTATGTTTGATACTGTTTGGTACCACAGTGTATCTATTTTCAATGGAACCTCTTTCAAACCATACTTGGACTTTTTCCTCCTCTGTCCACTGGTATAAAGAATGGCCCATGGCGCCATAGATGCAGACTGTATGAGAGCTGCTGGGTCAATATGGGTGGGCAAAGTGGGGATCTGGCCTACATGCTCATCCAGATTTCTTGTGTCCTTAATCCTGTTTATGATTGATCCGGATGAACATTTTCCATTCTGTCATCTAGGTTAGTTGTTAGATGTGCTCTACCATATGACACAGTGGGTTCTGATGAAATCCAGCTTATAACGGACTGTTCTATCCAAATTAGTAGTTGTGACTCGTAGTCAGATATTCTGTCTCTGCTAGAACCTGGTGATACACCAGGACCTCTTTTGCAAAAGATGTATAATTCTCTGCTTCAAATGGCATATTTTTATCCCAAAGTCCTGTGAACCTGTACTGTTCTGAGACTTATCATAAACTCCACATGGAATAGTTCTTGACCACTGATATTTCATACCACAGGGCCTGGCAGGTCATATAGTTCAAGTGGCAAAGCATTCACACTGAAGACTGGATTTTCTTTGGGACCCTTTCTTGCCCTGGCCCTAACTCAAATTTGACAGCCTTTTGCATCACCGACTATATAGGTCATAGCTGTGTTTATAGATGTGGGAAATGCTATAATAACAACTTGAAAAGATTTACAAAGATGTTGGGTTTTCTTCTTTATCATAGAAATTGCAAAATAAATAATTTGTCATTTAATTTGGAGGAGGTGTATGTTGTAGAAGATGCAGAGAGTCCCTGAATGTTTGTTGGTTTTATTCTCCATTCTCTAGAGTACATGAGTTTTTACCAATCTCTCCAACCCATGAGCCATTTCTTGTTTATTCATTATGTTTAGCATGATATTATCAATACATTTGGCCAACACAATGTTCTATAAGATGTTCACCTAGTCTTTATTATGACAGCTGAGGGGAGAATTGACAGAACTTTAGAACAAAATGATAAACACTACCATCCAGTCAAATGAATATATTTTCAGTTCCTCTTTTTGGATAGAAATGAAAAATAATACATCTGATCAATGGCCAAATACTATTTACTTGAAACTTGATTAATACATTTTGGCAAAGATGCCACTTCAAGCATAGTGGCTACAACTGATTTATTACTTGGTTGAGTTTAAGTGAACCATTGTCATCCTCCAGGACTCATCTAGTATTTGCAAGGTCCAGATAGATAAACTAAATGGAGATATGGTGGGTTCAACACAACTTAATTCTTCAGGGCTTTAGGAATGTGTTAACTTCTGCCATTTACCCAATAGTTTTGGATCATATTTATTAGTTTAATAATAAAATATGGAGGATAGGGGAAAGTTTTAGGGTCTTTCACTTGGCTATCCCCACTACAATAGTTCTTACCTCATAAGCCAAGAATCCAATATGGTTTTTGGGCAG
Source organism: Mellivora capensis (assembly GCA_004024625.1). NCBI lineage: Eukaryota > Metazoa > Chordata > Mammalia > Carnivora > Mustelidae > Mellivora > Mellivora capensis. The sequence continues at coordinate 60,915 of PISX010000712.1, read as the reverse complement.
GAAGGGGGCTTGGTATAGTAGGGTTTTTTTTTACCTTGGTGTGGCAGACCAGCCTTCATTCAGAGTCAGCCTTCTGGAGGCTGACTTCATTCTGGAGTCAGCCTTCTGCTTTCTCTGCATTTCCAATGAAAAAAATGAGAGTCTCTTTACACATTACTGGAGGAGTCCCCTTGTTTTCACACTTAGCTTTTATTGCCAATTAATCATTCTCAGCTTTCCATTATCTTTTTTCAGAGTGCAATCTTATCAATAGCTACCCAAATGTACTGTCCTTACAGTTAGTTTTTCTCAAATGCTTGATACATGATACCAACTAATGGCACAATTCCCTTTCATTGGCATATCATCCCAATTCTCCACCAATGAACATTTAAATAATTGCCCTGCTAGTGCAATTTGTCTAGCCTAGTGCAATAGGTCTACCTGTATTCCATGCACCAACAGTTCCACATTCCAACTGGGTGGTAAGTGATCTAGCTTCAAAACGTCATCTTAGCATCTGCTGTCTTGGATATGGCACCCAAAATGACACTCTGATATGTCTGGAAAGCAGATTTTGACATGAAGACCAGAATGCAGGTTGTTTATTACAGAAGAGTCATGGTTTCAGCACCTGTGCAAGGGAACAGAAGGAAATAGGACTGGCCCAAGGAGAGGTTGCTGTGAACCTCTCTCTGTAAAGCATTAGTTGACCTCAAGGGGAGATCGACAGTTTGGATGGCCCTTTAGGGTAGTTCCAGGTTGAGACAACCTGGTCAACTATTTATGTCACTGTATTCATTGGTCATTGGATGTGGGCTGCCCCTGGAAAGAGGCATGACCTTGAGTAAGGTGTGATCTCAACTGAGACAATACCCAAAGAAGTCTGACAGCTGAGGGTCCTCTTCTGTCAGCCTTTCCAAAGCTGGAAATAACTGTCCTAGCCTGGGGAAGGATTCTGGGCAGAACCATAAAACATGTGCCCTACACAATAATTAAATATTCTAAGAGTTGTATCATGATTATTATTACTATTTTTTTATAAAACTATATGACTTTGGGACACTTTACTATTCATGAAGTATTTTGAAAAAAATTATATTTTTCCTCATAACATCTCTGAGGTTGTCAGGTTATATATTATTATCTTTAATTTATAGATTTTTTTAAAAATCTGAGGCTCAGAGAATTTAAATTAATTCCTTTATTAGCAAAACTATTACCCACTTGATGTGGATGTTTCCACAAATATCAAAAACTTGATATTAGTATAATTATCAAAATGATTAAAAAAAAACAAATGATATGACTTGAAGCCAAGAGTGCTTTCCACTTTCCCACTGAGGATTTTTATATGGTAAGTAAGATGAGAGATTCAATAATGAGAGTATAACATCAAACTTACCTTTTGTAATATGTGAGTGAATTTTTTAAGATTTTCATTACAGCTCTGATCTTTTACACTAAGGAATAATTATAAGAATTGACACTCAAGAAACAGGTCAATCAGTGAATAAGAAAAAGGATTATTTTTAAAGTAAGAATTCTTGACAGTTCTCATGAGCTAGAGGGAGGCATCTCTTCAAACTCTGGAATAAAATAAATCTCTTCTCCGAAGGCCAGAAAAAAAAATCAATGCTTAAAGGATTAGAAAAGAATTAAGCAAATTCATCTTCGAAGTAAAGACTTGTACCTAGGCCCACAAATTTTAACTATGATCAGAATGAAAATACAATTATATCTAAAGAAAAGCAGTATGCCATATAAAAGGGGATTAGTTAACCATGAGAGAACAAGCAGCTTCAGTAGCAAGCATGGCATTATTGAACCAACTTTGTCCCTACTAGAGTGTGTATAGCTTAAGAACTGACTGCCCAGGCCCAGTGGAAGACATACTCAAAAGATGATGGTGTTAAAATTCTACTACTAGTAATATTCTACTAGTAAAATTCTATTACCTGGAATCCTTGTGCCTCCCCTGTCACCCCCAAAATGATTATCAGGCCATCAGACCTTTTTTTGTATGGCAGCCAAAACATTTGGTAAAACTCCCTAGACATTGAAATTTTTAAACTCCCAGTTTTTACACTCAGTTTGTTCTTGGCACTTAGAGAGGAGGAGCAATAACTATCATGAGGCCCATATGGCAAGAAAAGGCCATTTGCTTTGCATGAACTGATGGATGGGCTTATTCCAGAAAGCTTCAATTTCCAGGAGGAATGAAAAGCCAAAATCTGTCATTCTCTTCTGAGGCACTCAGAATTTTTTTCACACCATCCAACCATCACAAAAACCTTCCTATTGTAGGAAGATCATATATTCACCAGTGGACTGGACCTAGGAAAAATCTGTAGAAAATTGTCTCTCTCAGAAGATTCCCCTTTCACTGCAGACCCATCAATGATTCTCTTAACAAGGATCATAACTACAATATCCTAACTGTACACCTCCTCCTCCAACTCAGCCTCCAGTCACAGACCATGCTCTATTATCAGCTACATCCTGTCAAGGACTATCTCATAAGTTATTTCAGTATCATGTTACCATAGACATCTTGGTGGCTGTAGTGTCCTTTACTGCTTTCTAGATGTAGTCTCACTGTGGTACAGAGGTAGCAACTCTATCTAATGATGAGTGGATGCCATCTACAGTTGTTGGCTTTCTCACCTACAACCTAAGTCTCCTGAGGTATTCACCAGAGTCCTCAGGCTACTCTATCATTCTTCACCAAAAGTGAAGAAGACTGATACAATAAAATAAGCCAATCAAAAAAGGAAATATTACTTTCTTTTCCCTGCCTCCTCTATACTTTTTGGTTTATAATTCTATTTCTTTGTTTTTTGTTAGTGTATGATAATTACACATTTAACACTATCTCTTCCCATTAGGATGTGAGCTCCTTGAGGAGCTATGGAAATAAAGACAAATGAATGAAAACAAGTAAATATTATTTACTTAGAGCTTGCTATAACAAAGGAGTCATCAACCATCACTTGTATTTGGTAGAAACTCAAATGCAGTCAAGGGAGGTGGGAAAGCTTTATGATGTAAAAAAATGGAAAGCTTCAGATATGCTCTGATTAAAGTTTGGCATAAGGAAGGAAGAAGTGAGCTAAATAGAAGTGGCCCATCTTATGTGATTGGTTTATGGAGTATATTTGGCTTTCTGGTATTGAGTTGGAAGCAGAGGGGAAAAAATTAGGAAAATTGGTAAGTCATTTACCATGTTTTGGCCACTCTAGACAAATTGCTGTTGAGATTGTGGTCAAAATTCCATTATCATATGTAGACTCATCATTGTCAGTTTTTACATCAGTCTCTGAGTCTCTTGATTTGGCATCATCTCTCTTGCAGAAAGTTGACCAAGTCAGTAGAAGGTAGATGTCAAGATGTTCTCTGCATATGGATTGTTTATTGTCTCCATAATCAACAGTATCACAAAATCTTCTTGACCTTTTTGTTGTTCTAACATCTTAACAATCATCTGAGTTGGATGTGAAGAAATAATTAGGAGGATAAAATACAACAAACCAGTATCATAACCACTATCAAAAAATGAGAATAACAAATTGTCTCTGAAAGATGATTCAGAACCAGGAATTCCAGTTGCCTCAACGAGGTCAAAAGAATAAATCCTATATTCTATAAAGATCAGTCTTAGACAACTATCATATGATATCCCTGATATGAGGAAGTGGAGATGCAACATGGGGGGTTAGGGGGGTAGGAAAAGAAGAAAAGAAACAAGATGGGATTGGGAGGGAGACAAACCATAAGTGACTCTTAATCTCACAAAACAAACTGAGGGTTGCTCGGGGGAGAGGGGACGGGAAAGGGGGGTGGGGTAATGGACATTGGGGAGGGTATGTGCTATGGTTAGTGCTGTGAAGTGTGTAAACCTGGCGATTCACAGACATGTACCCCTGGGGATAAAAATACTTTATATGTTTATAAAAAATAAAAAAATTTAGGGACGCCTGGGTGGCTCAGTTGGTTAAGCGGCTGCCTTCGACTCAGGTCATGATCCCAGCGTCCTGGGATCGAGTCCCACATCGGGCTCCTTACTGGGTAGGGAGCCTGCTTATCCCTCTGTCTCTGCCTGTGCTCGCTCGCTCTCTCCCTCTCTCTCTGACCAATAAATAAATTTAAAAAAATTTTTAATAAAAAAATAAAAATAAAAATAAAAAAATTTATTTAAAAAAAAAAGATCAGTCTTAGAGAGCCAGTAGATTTTTCCTTAAGAATTTTCCTTAATTCTGTTCTACCTTCCTTTTCTTTTTGGATATATTGATTGATTGATTGATTGATTTTAGAGAGAGACAGCAAGCAAGCATGTAAGTTGGGGGAGGGACAGAGGAAGAGAAGGTGGGAGGGAGAGAGAGAGAGAATCTCCAGCAGACTCCCTGCTGAGTGCAGAGCCTGACTCAGGGCTCAATCTCACAATCCTGAGATCATGACCTAAACCAAAATCAAGAGTTGGATGCTTAACTGACTAAGCTACCCAGGTGCCCCATTGCACCTTCCTTCTACCCATTTCACTGACCCAAGTACAGCAAAAATTATAAGCAATGTCACAGATGTCTCAAGAACTAGCCAACCACAAACAGCAATACAAATGTCCATCACTACTCATGCCAACTATTTGAAACTGACCTGTTTTCCATCTAAGGCAGAGTTTGTGTTGTTAATAAATTCTCATAGAATAGGTTTCTTGCAGTCTTTTCTGTTTGTCTGATTTCCATCATTGTGAATACTGCTGTGTTTGTATAAACAGTCAGTAATTCCTCCAGGTAGAGTGAATAATTATGGGTGCCCTCATTTAGGAATCTACATCTAATTTATAAAATCATTAATGATATAGAATTTTATTTTTATAAAGTCATAATTAAAAGACTTGTCTTCAGCCTTAATGACTTATATAATTAAGTTCTCTGTGTATAGAGAGTTCTCAGAGTACTATTCCTAAGGTAAATGGGGTGTTGATGTGATACAAACAGGATTAGTGTCTTGGCCACAAAGAAGTTGTATTCTATAGGGACACATGGAGATCCAGGGATAAAGGGGTCATTTATGACACAAAGTTGGAATCAAGGCATTACATCAACTGGGTTATATATTTGAATTTCTATTAGTCTTTTTCAGATGACAAGTTTTTGGCCCATTGTCCCTCAAAGGTTGCTGAATTAAAATTTAGAATTACCTAGGATCTGATCAAGAGATTATAATAATTCATTCTTTTTCTGGAAGAGAAGGACACTAGCAATGTCAGAGGTTGATTTTTTTTAAATCATCTATTCATGTAGGTGCAAATGGAAATGTGACCAACTGTAATTCCCCATGGTCTCACTGGATGAGACCAGAATCACCCAGAGGTTTTGATCATAGAGCTCTGGTGATAGATGTCATATGTAATAGTCAGTAAGATTGAGGAGAGTGGATAGCATTTGGGATAATTCAAAAATGGCATTAGAGTATGCTGTAACAACTATTATTAGGAAGGAAGGAAAAAAAGGGTCACAGGTAGTCAAAAACCAGTGACTTTTAGAAAAGTAGAGGAAGACTGAATATATACAACCACATCAAAAACAAAGTGAGATCTCACAAAACAAACTGAGGATTGCCAGGGGGAAGGGAGGTAGGGAGAGGGTGGTTGGGTTATGGACATTGGGAAAGGTATGTGCTATGGTGAGTGCTGTGAGGTTTGTAAACCTGGTGATTCACAGACCTGTACCCCTGGGGCTAATAATACATTATATGTTATTTTAAAAAAAAAGTGAGAATCAGGTGTTTTGATCCAATGTCTTGGGCACCACTATCTGAGGTCATCTGCTTGTTCCAAACTTTTTGGGCTAGATTCTGCTTCTGAAGATAATCTGTTGTAGAGAATTTCTGAGAATTCTGACTTCAAGATCCTCTATTCTTGTCCTACCCTTGTTATTTTCCCAATTGTGTGGAATTCTGAATCACTCTTTGCAAAATGTGAGCCCAAAGATTGACAACCTGTAGTTTCACTGCTGTACTTGTTGTTAATATTTCCTGATAAGGTTACTTCCAGGGAGGTTCAAGGGCAGGTTTTCTTTGATGTGTCTTCTAGTATATGAAAACCCCTGGTTGAAGACCATAAAGAGGCTAACTGGGAATATGTTGGCAAAAGGGAATGTGTATAGCACATGAGTCCCTTGCAGTATTTTGTCCTATCTGCATGCAGCAAGGAGGAATTTCGATTTGAAGATGGAATCACTAAATGCATGAGTCTTCCAGTTATCAATGTGTCCCTGAGGGAGTGGATCATGAAGAACTAGTGAGAATACCTTTGGCCAAGGGAGCTCAGAGGTTGCTGAAGATTCTTCTAATTTTAACTTAAAGCCTTTGTTTTTTTCAACCTTTCCAGAAGATTAAAGGTGGTAAGTACAGTATAACTTTGGGGAGAAGGGAAACACTTTACAGAGTTCTTTTAAATTGTTTCCCATATAGTGTGTACCTTTGTTGCTGACATAAAAGTTAACATGTAACAGGTTGAAAACAAAATGAATCAGCTTTTTAACACAATTCTGTCATTTTACAGCAAGAAAATGCTTCAACCCATCCTGAAAATAGATATGCAACAATTAAAACAAATTCAAATCCCATGGAGGTGGAAGCTGGATAAAATGTGCTTGAGGGTATTCAAATGGACCATGAGGCTTCTGGTCTTGTCTTACCTTTATAATTTTTAAAAAACTATGTTGTTGCAGGTGATGCAGGACCCAAAAATGACCTTGTCAATCTTTTTTAAATTTCCCTACCACTGTTGATTTTGGAGAGTAATCAGTTTGTACCATGATAAATGGTTTCAGGCCATTTTTGGAGCACCAAAGACTATCTGAATGAAGAGGGCAGCCAGATTTTTTCTCATTTTTCCCTTACAAAATAGGGGTCACATGTTAATATTTTAGAATGTCTTCTTTGAATCCCTCCAGATATTAATCCCTTCAGGAACTAGATAGGATCATAACCTTGGTTATGGCTGCTTGCTTGACACAATGATATGCTAGAGCATTTCTTTTTTTCTTCCATATTATGTCTGTTTGCATAGGCTGCATCCCTTATAATAGCCACCTCTCTGGGAAGTGGTAGTGCATCTAAAATTTCCTCAACTTCTTTCATTTTTTATGGGAGTTCTTGCCAAAGTGAGAGACTCCTTTTGTTTTCAAAACATCCCAAAGTCATGCACTACTCTAAAAGCCTATATGCCACCTGTACATATGTTTACTCTCTGGTCTTCGGTTAGTTGACAAGGTCTAGTAAGTGGCATAAGCTCTTCATCTTGGCTGATTTTACTCATGATAGAGAACAATATACACCTGTAGTAGAGGACTATAGTTTAAAGGAGAACTTAAATTAGGGATAGGGATAGCATATGTTATTCTCTTTGATAATTTTCAGTTTCAGTTTTGAGGTATGATTCAATCAATAATCAGGTCAGAGTTCTCAATGGGAGTTTCCATAAATCTGATCAGGGTACAGAGAGCTTGCTAACTGAGGTAAGACAATCAGGAGTCTCCCCTTCTTCCTGTAGGAATGAGAGAGTGGTGGGATGCAGAGTGTTACAATGGAGAATAGTAATGTGAGAGGGAGAGAGCAAAAGAATTTCATAAGAGGTTAATTGGCTGGCTGAAAAGTGCTGCATGTTCTCAGCCAGCCCTGGTATCTGTACTGCATGAGGAACCATGAGGTCAAGTAGGGAGCCCAGCCAGCAGAAGCACTGACAAGTTTCATAGTGGCAGCTACTATGTCAAGAGTGAGGTTATGATAAGCAATGGGCTTTTGGTGATTGTCATGAAGTTGAGTAACAACTCCAAAATCTTGTCAAGATTGTTCATGCACAAATAGACAAAAGGGATTTTTTCAGGTAGTGATGCCTAAGTACAGCTGTTAAAGAGCCCTCTTCAGGTTTCAGAAGGCCCATATTTGAGCCCCCTGAAGAGTCTCTTATGTCAGAGTTAGTCAATTCCTAAAGAGATGTTGCAATTTTGGTGAAATTTAGCACCCATTACCTACAATATCTGGCAAAATGTAGAAATTTCTCTCAATAGTTATTACTTGAAGCACCTTAGATAAGTTTAGTTTGTCTTTAGTCTGTAAGGAGAGTGCTTTTTCTCTCATTATATAGATCATACTTTAAATAATGAAGTGTACTTTAGAAAAATTGTAATTTATCTTGAAATTTTATGTGCTTAATCTGCTAAGGCTGAGAGAAAGTAAATTGAATCCTTTTTACAGGTTTCCTTTTTCCAGAGAACTAGGTAGGAGATCATCCACATATTTTATCAGAACTGAATCACAAGGGAAATTTAAGTGTTAATTTGAGGAAAAACCATGGGATATAACTGACCAAGTTGTCCTCTTTCAGTAAAGGAAAAAACGGCACTGACAATTCTAGTGTAAATGCACGCTGGAAAAGGTTGAGCAAATCTTCAGTATAGTAAAACCAGTAGCTTTAGGTAGAATTGATGACAGGATGGCATTCACTTTAGGTACAATCAGGAAATAAAGATGACAATATTATTGAGAGCCTTGAGGTCTGACTAAATTGATATCCTCATCTATTTGGGGATTTTTTGTTGTTTATTTGTTTTGTTTTTTTACTGGCAGGACAGGTTGTATATAATATGTATGTAGACTGGTATGCAGTATGAGAAGGTCTGGAGGTGTTAAGCTTTCATGCACAAATTTGACCCCTTCTTTTGCTTCTGGCTTCAAGACATATTAGGGATGTTTGGGTAACTGAGGATCTGATGGATGTAGTAGGTTCTGCTCCTTTTATTTTTTACATATGTCAGCTGAGATTTTAGTTCATAGAGTCAGTATGATGTGAAGGTCTTTATCTGGACTATGTATCAAATATAATGGAGAAGGCAAAAGAATATCCAGAAAAAACATGACTTGATTAGAGGCATTCTCTGAAACTTCAAGAAATAATCCCTTTGTTGTGCATTTAATATTACAATCTCATTTGCTAAGTAAGTCTCTCCCTATTAAGTTTGCAGGGGTGGGGCACTTGGGTGGCTCAGTTGGTTGTGTCCAACTCTTGGTTTGGGCTCAGCTCATGATCTCAAGGTCATGAGATTAAGCCTTGAGTTGGGCTCTGTGGTTGTCTGGGAGTCTGCTTGAAGATTCTCTCCCTCTCCCTCTGCCCAACCCCCTGCTCCTGCTCTAGCTCTTTCTATCTCTCTAAAATAAATAAATAAATCTTAAAAAAAAAAAAGTTTGCCAGAGTGCTATCACAGGTCAGGGAGGAAGGTTTTTCAGTAAAAAAGTGTTCAGTAAGGTTACAGATAAAGACTGGGAGATAGGGAACATCTGTGACTATAATGAAATACCTACCATCTGAGTGATATATTTACTCTTAGAAGGAGGCTGAGCAAACATCGCAGAGTTTAATGTAGAAAGAGAAATATTTATATCTACCAGTGACTGATGAGGTTGGCCATGCATATTTATATTTACTCTACCTTGAGTGTTTATAGGTAAGGCAGAATATTCACTCTTTTTCCTTCATTGAAGTATCCCTCAATCATCTAAATTAAAGGATTTTTCTTTACCTTGTTTTGTTTTTGTTTTTGTTTTCATTTTGTAAAATGGAACTGCCTTCTTTTCCAGTGTCATTTTTGTTTACATATATCTATAAGTATCTTTGTCAGTGCATTGGGAAGTGGGCCACCTATTTGATCAATAGGCCCTTAAGATTATTTCAATATCAAAACCTTCTTCACAGCATAAAGTTGAGGGTCCATATCTGGGCTCTCTGCTCTCTTCCACTGGTCTATGTGTCTGTTTTTGTGCCAGTATCATGCTGTCTTGGTAATCACAGCTTTGTAGTAAGGCTTGAAATCAGGCAACATGATGCCCCCAGTTTTGTTTTTCTTTTTCAACATTTCCTTAGCAATTCAGGGGCTCTTTTGATTCCATACAAATGTTAGGATTGTTTGCTCCAGCTCTTTGAAAAATGGCAGTGGACTTCATAGTCAACTAATCTTCAACAAAGCAGGAAAAAATATACAGTGGAAAAAAGACAGTCTCTTTAATAAATGGTACTTGGAAAATTGGACAGCTATGTGTAGAAGAATGAAACTCAACCTTTTTCTTACACCATACACAAAGGTAAACTCAAAATGGATAAAAGGCCTCAATGTGAGGCAGGAATCCATCACAGTCCTACAGGAGAACATAGGCAGTAACCTCTTAGACATCGGCCACAGCAACTTCCTTCAAGATATGTCTCCAAAGGCAAAGGAAACAAAAGTGAAAATGAACTTTTGCGGTTTCATCAAGATCAAAAGCTTCTGCACAGCAAAGGAAACAGTCAACAAAACAAAGAGGCAGCCCACAGAATGTAAGAAGATATTTGCAAATGACACTACAGAAAAAGTTCTGATTTCCAAGATCTACAAAGAACTCCTCAAACTCAGCACACACAAAACAGATAATCATGTCAAAAAATGGCCAGAAGGGGCGCCTGGGTAGCTCAGTGGGTTAAGCCTCTGCCTTCGGCTCAGGTCATGGTCTCAGGGTCCTGGGATGGAGCCCCACATCAGGCCCTCTGCTCAGCGGGCAGCCTGCTTCTCCCTCTCTCTCTGTCTGCCTCTCTGCCTACTTGTGATTTCTCTCTCTGTCAAATAAATAAATAAATAATCTTTTAAAAAAAATGGCCAGAAGACATGAACAGACACTTCTGCAAAGAAGACACACAAATGGCTAATAGACACATGAAAAAATGTTCATCATCACTAGCCATCAGGGAGATTCAAATCAAAGTCACATTGAGATACCATCTTATACCAGTTGGAATGGCCAAAATCAACAAGACAATGAACAACAAGTGTTGGAGAGGATGTGGAGAAAGGGGAACCCTCTTACACTGTTGGTGGGAATGCAAGTTGGTGCAGCTACTTTGAAAACAGTGTGGAGATTCCTTAAGAAATTAAAAATAAAGCTACCCTATGACCCTGCAATTAAACTACTGGGTATTTACCCCAAAGATACAGATGTAGTGAAAAGAAGGGCCATCTGTACCCCAATGTTCATAGCAGCAATGGCCATAATTGCCAATCTGTGGAAAGAGCCAAAATGCCCTTCAACAGATGAATGGATAAAGAAGATGTGGTCCATATATACAATGGAGTATTATGCCTCCATCAGAAAGGATGAATACCCAACTTTTGTATCAACATGGATGGAACTGGAGGAGATTATGCTGAGTGAAATAAGCCAAGCAGAAAGAGTCAATTATCATATGGTTTCACTTACTTGTGGAGCATAAGGAATAACACAGAAGACATTGGGAGATGGAGAGGAGAAGTGAGTTGGGGGAAATTGGAGGGAGATGAACCATGAGATACTGTGGACTCTGAAAAACAAACTGAGGGTTTTGGGGGCAGGGGGTGAGCCTCATTGTAGGTATTATGGAGGGCACATATTACTTGGGACACTGGGTGTGGTGCATAAACAATGAATTTTGGAACACTGAAAAAAAATAAAATTAAATTTAAAAAAAGATTATTTGGAGTTCTATCTCATTTTGTTCTAAAGCCCTATGAAAATGTTGTCAGGTATAGTTTGTGTAAAGGAACTATTTCCTATTCCAATTTCTTTATTTGAATTAGATCTCCAATTTCATGTTGTACTCCATTGTCAAAATGAGCTGAAAGGACTGCCCGCTTTTTAAATTTTCAAATATCTTTAGAAGGTATTCTCTAATCTAATCTTTCCAAAAATCTTCCCTGATTTCATCTCTCTTCTGTTTGTATTATTAAATTATAGTTCAATCAAATTTTCAAATTAAAAAACAATTTTTTAATTGTGGTTAAAAAAAAAACCCATATAACATAAAATTTAACCATCTTGGAGTACCTGGCTGGTTCAGTCAGTTAGGCATCTGACTCTTGATTTCAGCTCAGGTCATGATCTCAGGGTCATGAAATCCAGCCCTGTGTCAGGATCCTCACTAAGAGGAGTCTGCTTGAGATATTTTCTCTCTCTCTCTCTCTGTCCTCCCCCTGCTTGCACTCTCTCTCTCTTTCCAAAATAAATCCATCAGTCTTAAAAAGAAACTTAACCATCTTGACCATTTTGTTTTTAATGTACAGTTCAATAGCATTAACTGTATTCACATTGTTGTGCAACACATCTTTAACTGATTCTTATTGGAGATATTTTGGCTTTTAGGAAACTTTGTACTATGAGGACAGGGGGTGGTTATTCTCAAATTTACTGTGGAAGAAAGATCCTATAGTTCCCTTTACATTAGTCCAAACAACTTTTGCCATCCAGAATTTAGCATCTGAGTTTCTATCCACATGTGTACAACTAACATAGATCAAGTAGTCCTGGGTCTTATGCCCCCAAAGAATTTTAAATTCTTCTATGAATATTTGTTGGTCTTGTCTGGGTATAAGGAAATCCTCAGTTACAACTCTTGATTTCATTTGATCCCAAGGTTTAAATTCTTAAGTGGCCTATGTACCTGACTCAGAAAGGGATGTATGTTTATAGAAAACTGACATTTGGATTCTTAAGAGAATCAATGAGAAAAGGTAGGTGAGCTGGGACAAGAGGAAGATAAGGGGAGGGTCAACAGAGGCACAGAAGGAGAAATCAAAAAGGTAAAAGAGAAAAGGAAGAGTTGGATATAGAGAGGCAATTGGAGGACAAGGATGGGGAGAATTTATTTGGGAAATGACTCTTACCTTTCATTACAAGTTTGTCAAATTGGTCATTAGTGTTGGCCAAACCTTGTTGTTAAGCAATTTTTGATAAGAATTTTGTTTGGATGCCTCTGTCACCAAACACTGCTGTCCACTGGCATAAGCAATTCTACTCCCTTTCTTTCTAAGGCATCTCTCAAATGAAGAATTGTGTTCCAGTGAAATGTTCCCAGGTGACAACTGAAGGTCAAATTATCCTCAGTGCAGTTATGTCATTAGAGAGATAAGTGCAAGAATTAAGAGAATATACATAAAAAGGAGGAATTTTTCTAAGAAAAAGAGATCATTTAGACATGGGACATTAAACAAGCTCATGAGAGCTAGCAATCATGGCTTGAAAATTATGAATGTGCACTTCATTCCTTGAGCCTCAACTAATGGTTGGCTGTTTCTAAACACAGACCTGACAGTCTACACCCCCTTGAGAAAACTCTCAAACTCTCAAGTCAAGCACTCACATCCAAAACTAAAGACTGAAGGAGAACCCTTTCTGGTTTTATTGTTGACACACAACAGTGTTTTTCCAAAGGGATGCTGCCATTGTTAAAACTCACCTGTCAGTGAAGCTGGCTTTTGAGCAATAGGCTTATAGGGTCTATGTATACATTCTATTTAGTGATTCTTGTTCTGATTACAAACAACACTTTTAGACACACAACACAAAATGGAAACACAAGAGAGAACAAAAGGGTGTAAAAAGGAATGGTGTGATTCCATCAAGGAGGCCAAAATAGTGGGAACTAATAACAAAACCCAGGCACCAACGTGGGAATAAATTGCCAAGGAACTCAATATAAAAAGACCCAAGTTCAAACCTATGCTGACTTAACCACAGTGGCATGCATTCAGTAAGCCTCAAGAAACAAAGCATAGGGGCCTCCATAAGATCACAGGTGGTTCAACAATTGATGGGAAGTGCAAAGTGAATCTTAGTAGGTCCTCTAGGAAAACTGTGGATATAAACAAAAGCCAACCAAATGAGAACAAACACTGCTTATTCAGAACTTAATATAACAAAGGAGTCAGTCATCATCACTACTGCTTGGCAAAGACTCAAAGGCAGGAAGAGAGTGGAAATTTTTATAATGCAGACAAGGAAAGTTCCAAGTATGCTCTGATTGAAGGTTTGTTGACATGAAGAAGCAGGAGATAGGCTAATGTGAGTCTTATGTGATTGGTTTGCAGAGTAAAACTGTTTTTCTCTTGTTGGTTCTGAGGTAGAAGCAAGGATAAAAAAGTAAGGGAAAAGTAGTCATTCATAGAGTAAGTCCTGACTATTCTTGGCTGATTGCTGCAGAGGCAGTGGTTTGACTTTCCAGGCCAGTTGCTATAGAGGTTGTAGGTCAGGATCTATTATTATATATGGTCTTTCCACTGCCTGTTTGTATATGTAGTCTCTCAGGGAAAATCCCATGTCTTTTTTTAATTTTTCTCATTGGGTTCGAGCCCCAATCCTTGGAGAGAATAGAAGCTCAATAAATATTTGAGAAGAAGAAAGGGATTGAGAAAGGGAAATAAAAGGCCCAAACAACAGTGAACCCTGACAAGGTATGGTTAGCTAAGAGACATGTCCATGTAAGAAATGCAGTGAAGTATCTCTACAAGGTCTTAGGTAACATGTCTTCCAGTGGCATTGCTTAACTGTGGCTCACATAGAAACAGCAGCAACAAATATCAATATGGTGTGCAACAGTCCATTAAAAAAATCGATTAGAGCAAAGCTACTTGGCACATGTGAAAATGAAAAGAATCACAATGGCCAAAAATATTACCCTCCAAGGCAAGAGGGATGGTCTTGAAGGTGGTGTCTTCTGGGACCACCTGCTCAAGTGTCTTTTCAACTATTTATCCCTAAAGAATGACACTGTCAGAAACTTGAAAAATTTAGTGATAGAGAAAGGTGACCATTTACTTCCAGATGAAACTTTGTATTGCTTTTGTAGGTACTGGAGGCAGACAGGATGTTACAAAATATTAATCCAATTCCTAAGCTTTGCACATATACCTACACACATGTACAGCCTCCAACACATACACACAAGAAACATAATATTTTAAAAGGTTTCAACATTACCTGAAGAGAAACAGTTATGAGCTCTTTAAAAAGGAATTAAATAAATGACTAAGGTATTTGTAAGAGGCCAAGTTAAGAAGTTGGAAGTTAGCCAGGAGAGGTTAGCAAAGAAATAAATTGTATGTTAATTTCAAATTAGCATTTACACCAGTTCCAGGCTTCAAAGGGCAAGGATCTGAGAAAGAGGAAGTAGTCAGAGGAGAAAAATTATTCATACTAATTGAAAAAAGACAGTCTTGAGGGATTCACACTAGCATGGCAGGCTCTCGGGATTGTTGCAATCTGTCACCTGTTTTTAGCTGAGCTGTGTGGAGCAAAAAGGCATTTATTTCTCCTGGGCAAAAGACTAAGAAACTGGGGAGAAGTTCGAAACCAGTAATGACCAAGGGCAAAAAGAGATTTTAGGTTTCAGTTAGAGCCAAAGGAAAACCAAAAAAATTTTCATACCTGGCATAGCCAAGAGCTATCTCAAGGTGCTGGAGCTAAAAAGGTGCTGGAGCTATAAAGATAACTACAAAAGTCTTAACAGACATATGGAGTAGGAGAAGAAAAAAATTTTCTCTCTACCTCCTGAGTTCTTGTGGGAGGCTCCTGTAATAAAGGAGATTAATAAGAGAAAAACAAACAAGTTCATTGACATGTATACCTCATGTACACATGGGAGACACCCAGGAAAACTGAGTAACTCAAAATGATGGCTTAAAACTCCAGCTTACAGAACAACATCAAGAAAGAATAAATCTGTGGAGAAAGGATAGGACAAAGGAAAGTTTTTGGCTTCTAATGGTAGCAAACTATGGGGAAGTAAATATATGGGAGGAAACCAATGATAGATGAAGACTAGTTAGTAAAGTTTGTTATATAGTTTTCTGCTGTTTCCAACCTGATAGGGTTTAAAAGTAATTAACTTTTGCCTTTCCTGGTACAGGGAAGAAGAGAGACACATTTAATTTCTGCAAAATTTATTTAGGCAAATGGAGGGTGGGGAAGCAGGGAGCTTTCCTTATATCTATTTCTTCTGAATTGCATTCAGCTCAAAATAATTCTCATACCAAAGTGGCACATTTTGCAGTGGCATAGCCTGCTACCCTTCTTAGGTAAAGGATTCTTTACTCTTGGTTAAATGGTAACCCTCAAA
This sequence comes from Mellivora capensis, assembly GCA_004024625.1. Classification (NCBI taxonomy): domain Eukaryota; kingdom Metazoa; phylum Chordata; class Mammalia; order Carnivora; family Mustelidae; genus Mellivora; species Mellivora capensis. Next base: position 44,978 of record PISX010000712.1, on the reverse strand, counting down.
ATTCATGTCACCCAGGATTTTTTTAATATGTCCTTAGTTGGAAATAGGTAATTTGCATATGTAATCAAGTTAACATGTCATACTGGATAAGGGTGGGCCTTAATCCAATGACTGGAATTCTTCTCAGAAGAGGAAATTTGGCACATGAGAAGAAGGCCATGTACAGACAAAGGCAGGGATTGTTGTGACACAAGCCAAGAAATAATAAGGATTTTCAACAAACACCAGAAGCTAGGAAGATAAAAGGAAGAGCTCTCCTCTGGAGCCCTCTGAGACCGTGGCCCTGACAATATCTTGATTTCAGACATGTAGTCCGCAGAGCTATGAGAATATAAATATCTGTTGTTTTAAGGCACCCAGTTTGTGGTAATTTATTACAGCAGCTCTCAGAAACTGATATAGGCCTGAGGAGACAATTAAATAAAAATTCAAAAATGGAGAGCAGTCAATTCAATAGCTATTTATTGTGTATTTACTATGCTCTAATTGAGATTGCAAAAAATATGAAGATACCTATGACCAGATCCTTGTTGTAAGAAGGTTAGAATCAGGGGTCACGTGGGTGGCTCATCAGTTAAGCATCTGCCTTCAGCTCAGGTTATGATTTTAGGGTCCTGCGATTGGGCCCCATATTGGGCTCCCTGCTCAGCAGGGAGTCTGCTTCTCCCTCTCCCTCTTCCTCTGCCCCTCCCCCTCCTCATTCTCTCCCTCCCTTTCTCTCTCTCTCTCTCCCTTGCTCTCTCTCAAATAAATAAAATCTTAAAAAAAAGAAGCTTAGAATCTAGTAGCTTCATAAGATAGATATAAAATAAAATCATATTATGATAATGAATAACCATTTTTTACCCATTAGGTTGGGGAAAACTTTATTAATAATAAATAGCATAGATGAATATGTGTGGCAATGGGTAAGATCAATGGGAATGTAAATGGTACAGCTGATTTTGAGAATAACTTGGCAGTAGCTTTTAAATTTTTAAATCCACCTCCAGAAGTTTTTCCTGCTAACAGTACTCATATGAGTGGACAAGGATATTTTCATTCATTGGCCATGTGCTTCTCATTGTGCTCTGCACTAGGAAGACTATGATAAAAAAGATAAATATCGTCTTTAACATCAGGGGGACTTAGATTCTAATGGGAGAGATGAACAAACAACAAATGAACAAATATTAAACAAGAGGATGAAAGATAAAATTAAAGCTTTACTTGGACTAGTGAAAATTTAGAGACAATCTGAACATACTAGATAATTATATAAACCATGCATATCCATATATGAAATGGTGTTTAAAAAGAAGGAGGTACACTTCCTGTTGTGGATTGAATTATATCCCCCCAGAAGATCTGTTAAGGTCCTAACCCCTAGTATTTATGAGTATGACATTATTTGGAAATAGGGTCTTTCAGGAAGTAACTTATAAGATATAAGTTTAGGTGAGATCATACTGGATGTAGGCCCTTAATCCAATATAACTATTGTCCTTAGAAGAAGAGGAGAAGAGATTCAGAGACAGACATGTGCAGAGATGCAAGCACCTTATAAAAACAAAGACACACAGAGAGAAGACATCTGTATGACTACCTGAGGATGGAAACACGCATGGGAGTTAAGCAGCTACAAGCCAAGGAAGGCCAAGAAGGCTGACAGCCTCTAGAAGCCAGGAGAGAGTGTGCATCTGCCAACACCTTGATTTTGGACTTGTACTCTCCAGAAATGCGAGAGAATAAGAATAAGAGTAAAATAAGAATATAAGAATCAAATGAATAATAATGAAAGAATAAGAAAAGAATAAGAAATGGAAAAAAAAGAAAGAATAAGAATAAGAGCCCTGTTGTTTAAAGCCACTCAGTTTGTGGTACTTTGTTATGGCAGCCTTAGCAACCTACTACACAAATATAACTGTTTCAGTACATGGCCATTGTCACCCATAGGCACAGAACCAACACTAGAATCCCACTCAAACCATATTCTTAAGACATCCCCCTCCCTACATTGGCATTAAGAATTAGCCCTTCCATTGACCTTAATGATGTGTTTTGGTAAATATCAAGGCATTTATATAGAAATCAATTGGCTGGATTTTGTCATATAATAAAAATGCAGGGGCACCTGGGTGGCTCAGTCAGTTAGGCATCTGACTCTTAATTTAGGTCAGGTCAGTATCTCAGAGTCGTGAGATTGACCCTGCTTGAGATTCTTTTCCTCTTCCCCACTGCAACACACACACACACACACACACACACACACGACACCACACTGCCTTTTTCTCTCTCCAAAAAAAAAAAAAAAAGACAGATTCAACCCTTGACATTAAGAGAAGATGGGGCCAAGAAAGAAGCTTATTGTTCAGACCTCAGAACTGCAAGTCCAGGCTTGCTTGTTCATCTGAGTTCAGTTTCCTCAAATGCAGGCACCATGCTACCCAAGGCAGAAATGAGCCCGCCACAAGTCTCTGAAATGCCATTTAAATATTTCCATGCTTCATGCCTCTGATTCACCTCAACCTGCCAATTCCCAGACTTTGGTGTTACCTAAAAGTTGCAAGCATTTTTGGAGGAGTCTTCTTCCAGGTCCTTCTTATCCACTACCACTAGGAAGATGACACCGTAAGTGAGACAGAGAGGCCGAAGTCAGAGGCAGTAAGCTGTGTAATGAGCGCCCAGAAAGCCCTTGCTCACATGAGCTGATTGCCACATGCTCACAATGGTCTCGTGTCTGCACAACCGCATCAGGTTAGCAATATAGGCCAGAGAATGACACAAGAGGATGGGAGTGGTGAGCACTCAGTGGGGGGCCATTTAATGAAATGACTCATAAACCACTGCAGAAAAAAAAAGAACTTCAGGATAAAATGGTATAGTACAAATCATTTGGTTTCTTGAGAAGCTCTGTAGAGAAAAGTAAACTTTCTGAACTCCTTTTTCTGCCCCTTCCCTCAGGATTCCTTTCTCCTTCGTAATTAAGAAGCTGATGTGAAGCAGCAGGAAGGAAAAGGGTTGGTGGGGGTGTAATTACTAATAGCAGCGGCAGGGCTGACATTTGTGGGGAAAAAAACAAACAAACAAAAAAACCTCTGGCACCTTTACCTGTAACAAACCTGTCATCAGTGAAGCCTTCCTTCCTAGTCTTCCAAACACTAGAAAAATTATGGAAATGGAAAACATTTAACAACCATTTCGCAAATGAAAAAGGGAATAACGCTTCTTTTGCCCAATACCTTCCCAACTTAGTAGTTTATCCCCTGGGGATGAAGATTGACTTCTATTAGCTCCAAAATAATCAAATTAGAACAATTCCATCTTGTTTTAACCCCTGAAATTTAATTAATTATTTATTTATTTGACAGAGAGAGATCACCAATAGGCAGAGAGGTAGGCAGAGAGAGAGGAGGAAGCAGGCTCCCCGCTGAGCAGAGAGCCCCATGTGGGGCTCGATCCCAGGACCCTGAGATCATGACCTGAGCTGAAGGCAGAGGCTTAACCCACTGAGCCCCCCAGGCACCCTAATTTTTTTTATTTTTTTAAATTTATAAAGCCTGGAGCTGACTATTCCTGAGATGAATTCCTCAGGTGGATTCCACACCCTCCTGTGTAGATCTCTTTCCAACATGGTGTGGGTTTGCAATGTGTGAAAGAAAAATTGCACTGGATGGAGTTAAATAGGCAAGGAAGACTTTATTCAAGATTACCACAGTAGGGTTCAAGACTATTGCTGCAGGGGAGAGACATTAAATACAACCTGGGGCAGATGGGGAGTTATGGCCAATGGGCTGGGTAAGGACGTGAGTGGAAAATGATTAAGAGGAATTTGGTTTGGTATCAAGGGTGGAGGGAATCCTGCTAAACTGACTTGGCAGATTCTTGTTGAACTGGATTGACAGGCCAAGGACAAGACCTAGTCAAGAAAGCAGCTCAGGGACGCCTGGGTGGCTCAGTTGGTTGAGCGGCTGCCTTCGGCTCAGGTCATGGTCCCGGCGTCCTGGGATCGAGTCCCACATCGGGCTCCTTGCTCGGCGGGGAGCCTGCTTCTCCCTCTGCCTCTGCCTGCCACTCTGTCTGCCTGTGCTCACTCTCTCTCTCTGACAAATAAATAAATAAAATCTTAAAAAAAAAAAGAAAGAAAGAAAGAAAGCAGCTCATGAGAGCTTGACTAAAGTTTGGTTAAGGTATGAAAGCCCTTGTCAAATGATACACCCATGTGGCCTTCACATTAACAGAGGTGTGCTAGCCTAAGTTCTAAGAAACGAGTCACAGTTCCCCACATGTTTGTGTTTGTTTGATTTACTTTGGGTTTATTTGCTAACTGTTCCAAAGGGTATAATTTAGGAATCACCCAAATCATTTTTACTAATTGGTGCTTGTGAATTTATAGAAAGGCAACACTTCAAATAACTGATACGCTTCTATCAATAAAAACACTACCATTAACAAAACCATTAACAACAGCTTCATGGTAGGGTTATTTGTTTCTCGTTATTCAATGGTTATGGTATATAATGGAGGAAAGGAAGACAGAGCAGACAAGAATCAGGAACAGGCTCTTACCAGGTGCTCACCCGGTGCTCACGGTGCTCACGGGTGTTTTATAAGCACTATCTCCTGGAGGCCTCCTAAACCCCTTTATAAGGAGAGCCTCAGACTTACCATTTGAATTGCTCAAGGTCAAGTGTAGAAGCCAGGATTTGAAGCCAGATCTGTCTGACTCCCAAACAAGATTCTTTCCATTATACCAGCACTTCCCAAACACCAGCCTTTGGACCTGGGCCAGCTCAAAATTAAGTCATAAGCTGTCAGAGGCAAAGTGAAAAATATTAGGACAATGTAGTGAGTTTTTTTAATAAAACAAAATGAATTCCCTTTAAAGCACCATTCTTTTTTCTCAGATTACAGCCCACTCTGCTCCTAAAAATGTTCTTTCTATTACAGAATGATAGAGGTTATGGTGGTAATTATTTGCTTTGGGTTTCTTTTTTTTTTTCTTTTCTTTTTTTTTTTTTTTAGAGCTTTGGGTTTCTTTAGTATCACTTCTGGATAAAATTTAAAACTTGGCCAAGTTGTCATGATATTTGAATGTCTTCAATATTTTGGTCACTCATGGAATTCCAGAGCCTGGGAACCAGGACTAAGGGAAAGGTGGTTTTCCATGGAACATAGAGGAAGAGGACAGCCTTGCCTCTTCACTGTTATACCCCCATTTATTCAATGCTCATGTCAACTTCTGAAATTTGGAGAGATGTCACTCCAACTTTAAAGAAAAGTTAACCTCTCTAATGGTGATGAAGCCATCAAGGAACCAGAAACAGCAAGGGAATCTGTCTTAAGGGGTGAAGAACCAAGACAATACTAAGGAGTAGAAGAAAAACAGCTGTCAGAAAGTCCAATAGTAGGAAGAGAAGTCAAAGGATTCTGCTCAGATTGAGGAGAAATATGTACACTATTGCTTGTGCAAGAAAGACAAGGAGAATCCTTGTCCTCTGTGGGATCCATTTTGTTTTATATCTCTGGAGAGACACTTGCTTTCACCTGTGAAGTTACGTGTACCTTCCTCAGTGAACAAGCAGTGGAAATGCAGCCAAATTAGCATTTCTGTATGTGCAGAAAAGTCTCACTTCTTAGGTTTCTCATGGGCTGCTTTTAAAATGTACTAGACCACTCTGAAATAAAAGAAGGGATTCTCTTTTCCACTTTTGCCCACTTGGTTACTTGAAGTAATAGGGGGGAAAAAAGAAGAAAAGGGTCCTGTTTACTATCTAACCAAAAGGAGGCTGTATAGTGTCATATTTAAGGGCATTACAGTCCAGATAATTGAGTGTATGATGGCCCACATTCACGTATAACTCGGGGCAGCTCTCTCAACCCTTGGTGGCTCTGTTTCCTCACTTGTAACATGTGACTAATCATATTCCCCACTTAAAAGAGTAGTTGCTGGAAGAATTATGTTCAGTACCACATGGACTGCCACATAAACTCAGCAGTCAGCTCTTAGTATGTGCATTATATTTACTACAAGTAAGATAGCTGAGCAGGTCCCAACTCAGAATAAATAATAAGCACATATCACTAAAGAGAGCCCATTGACTAAACTTAAAGTAAAATAGTGAAAAATTAGTGTTCACTTATATCAGTAACATATTAATGGCCTATGTAGCACTTCCAGCTATTGCTGTGACTCTTCCACTGATGGCAGTGATGATTCCTAACTTCACCCGTTCCTCTTCACTCCAGAAACTCAACCTTTAACACAGGCCCCCAGGAGTTCCATATTGGAGTAGGAGTAGTGTACAGTGTTAGCAGTCTGTCTCATGAGCTCCAAGGATGTGGGTCAACTCTAGACAGTGAAAAGCATTGTCCAAGGGTCAATAACCCTGTACTTAAATGGACTCAGACTCTGAAAGAGAGAATATTGTAACAATATGAGGGCCCGGACAGAGTTATTTTTCCTGAGGCTGGTCAACTACTTCAACCCCTGTCCTAAGTTTTTGGTTCGAACTTTCTGAGGTAATCCATTTTCTAAAACCTTTTCTAGTTCTGGATAGCTCTCTCAACTTAATTCCTAGTTATCCTTTCTTATAGCTTCTGGATTAGCTCATAAATATATAACCTCTATTTCTTTTTAAGACATTATCTGAGTTTATTTTAAGCCAAGTTTTCTTTTTCTTATTGAATTCGTTCTTTTATTGTAAAGTTGACAATCCTATTAGTGTTAAGAGATTTCTGAAACGAAGTTGGATTATGACTGCAGGACATCTCAAAGCAGATTCCTGAAGTCAGAGGTCAGCAGACGATGGTCAGCTGTCCAAAAGGGCCTGCAGCCTGATTTTGTAAATATACGTTTATTGGAACAATCATGCATTCATTTACATATTCTCTATAGCTGCTTTCACACTATAAGGGCAGAATTAAAGAGTTGGGACAGAAAATCATTGCCTACGAAGCTAGAATATTTCCCACCTGAGCTGTTGGAGAAAAGATTGCTGAATCCCTGCCTTGAGCAGTCAGAACCCCATGACAAAAGCTGGTCATCTCTTAGAAAAGTCAGTTGGCTACCATCATGATTATTAAGTAGTCAATTTTGTCTAAACTTTCCACCAAGATAGCAATGTCTAAAGGAGATCTGACACTTGAAAACATTTTCTATTTAAATGCTTCTAAATGAGACCAAAATTACTATCTTCCAATGGGAAGCATCCAGTATCTTCCACATGAAACATCTTCTCCCAGAAACAACCTTCAGTTCATTAGAGTTGAATACCTGAAAAGCCATACCAGGGTTAATTTTGGTGGGAAAATAGGAAGATATGACATTCATGAGTCTAGATTAAATTTAGTGACTGGAAAAAAAACCTCCACATTTGAAAATCTTTGGAAGAAAATTTAAAGAACAATCTGGTTTAAAATAAGTCAGTAAGGCTCCTGCCCCCTTTCTTCTCACAAGAAGCCACCTATACATTCAAGTAGATTCAACAGCAATATTTCTAAACCAAATCTAAAACCAAATAATAAACACTTGGTGTTAATGTCCATTAATCAAAGAAACAGAGTCTTGATAGTTTGCTCCAACTGAGTAAGAGGCAAAGTTTGTGGGGGAACCTGGGTGGCTCAGTGGGTTAAGCCTCTGTCTTTGGCTTAGGTCATGATCTCAGGGTCCTGGGATCGAGCCCCGCATTGGGCTCTCTGCTCCGCAGGGAGCCTGCTTCTATGTCTCTCTCCACCTGCCTCTCTGGCTACTTGTGATCTCTTTCTGTCAAATAAACAAATAAAAAATCTTAAAAAAAAAAAAAAGAGGCAAAGTTTGTGAAAATGAGAACACAAAATAGAAGGCTGGAGAAGATACTTCTGGGTCTTCACAAAAAGACTTTTTTTTTTTTAATTTTAAAGTAAGGCATACTTCATTTAAAGAATCAGGAGAATATAGTATTTTATTTAAAACAAAACTTTCTCATGTGTTTTTTGCTGGTTTCATACTCTCTGGCCACATGTTCCATGCATTTTCCCTTTCTGTGTGTAGGTTGTGTATAGCTGGGCCACAAACATTCTGAATGATGTTTAGCTTTCACTGACTTTCCTTAATTCAGTCATCAATAAAATTTGCCACCTAGTTAAAATGGTCACATCCCTTGTGGAAAGCAATTTGGGAAAACATTTTAAGAGACACAGAATGTTCATAGTCTTTTGACCCAGTTATTCCACTGCTGGGAATATATCTTAAGGAAACAATTCAGAAGAAGGGGAGAAAACCCTCTTATTAATTAAGAATTATTTATAATGTCAAAAAAAAACCCTTTACATCCAAAAATAAGAGAATATTTAAATTAACTATGATACATCAACTGGAACTGTTATATAGCCATTAAAATAATTATGTAAATTATGTAACAACACAGAAAGTATTTATGGCATAATGTTAAGGCGGAAAAATAGAATGCAAAGTTATATCTGCATTATGATTGCAATGTGAGAAACAAGGTCTGCATATGAACTAGAATTGGAAGAAACACAAAATGGTTTTTTTATGAACTGAAATATAGGATTTTTTTAGGAGGGTGAAATGGAGGCTTTTTTTCCCTTAATAAATGTTGTTTATAAGTTTATAAGTTTAAAATAGAGGAGAATCTTTCATTCCCCTCCCCTTCCCTTTACCACTTAAAATCATTTAGGAACTTACCAGTCATGGTCCAGTTACAAAGAAGAGAAACCATTCCAACCAAATTAAGTAGAATGGTGTTTATTATAGGATCAAGGCAATGGTTAGAGAAATAGACTAGGCTGAGTTTCTAGGGATAATTCTCAAGGCCATACCACAGAACTAGGCTCCCCAAAGGCCTGCATCTCCTGCCATGAACAGCAAGCAGCTTGCAAAACTGGAAAGCTCTGCTCACATCTGTTAGTTCCAAGAGAACACTGCCTTTCTATGATCTGCTCTAGTGAGATGGAGCTTCATGCCTTCTTTCTCTTACTGTGTAAGCCAGTTCTGGGGATAAGGGCATCAGATTGATGATACCTAAATCACATGCACAATGCTTTATTTACAGCTTCCATGGTACAGCAAAGCACTGAAAAGGAATTGAACTGGATAGTGAATAAGCCAGTCTCCAGTATCCGCCACATAGGATTCTCAGATAAAATATAAGATAAATTTAAATTGGACTTTCCGATAAACAAAAAATAATTCTTAGTATTCCCCAAATACCATAAGGGGAATACTGATATTAAAATTATTATTCATTGCTTACTTGAAATTCAGACATAAATGGCCTTCCTGTATTTTTAATTGTTAAGTATGGCAACACTACTGCCATGGAAACCAATAGAAATTGAAGTTATTCCCAATTCATACAAAGCTTTGGTGATATTTATTCTCAGTTAAAGATTCCCACAGCAGAGTAGCCCCAAATACTTAGTGGAAATTTTCTTTTTTAAACCAAAAAACATTCTCTGGATTCTTTATAATTTCTCCAAAATTGGAACCAAACAAGTGAATGTCTGTTAGATTCTTGCTACCAATAAGATGTATGTTAGTTAGACTCTTGTTACCGGTCCAAATGTATCGGTGTTGAATGAAAGCCTAGAGAGAATGAATTCCTTTGAGATAATTTTTTTCTAGCTCTTTTATTTAACAGACAAGAAGTCGAGTTAGAACAGAGTCAGAGTTAGGATACAGGACTCCCATATATGACCCTTTCCAGTTAGAAGTCTCCAAAAAGATTTCAGTTATGATTGAGATTGAAACTTAAATTGTTCCCTCAGAAACATGGAGTTCTAATCAATCTTTCATGCTCTTGAATGCGTGAAAAGCATGAGTTGCCACTTAAGAACTGTGGTAGTAAAGTCCCTAGACCAGGGATGGCCTGGAATTTAACCCTGGATGTGTCACTACTCTACTTGGTAAGTTTAGGCATGTGATAAATTCCTTTGAATCACAGTTCCCTTAATACTAAAATGGTCAATAATACTTTTCCTATTTTCTTTACAAGTTTGCCTAGGGATCAAACAATCTCACATCTGCAAAATTTCCTGAAATGTAAGAAGTACCACATAAGAAGCTCTCATGATTGAAATTTCTAAAGTTTAAAATATTCAATATTACAACCATTGTCCACCTTGGGGGGAGGGGTGCTTGTCATATACAATAATTTCAATTCTTGCTTATTTTCCTCTTGAGCAGAATAAATTTCAGTAGTGACAGAAGCCTTAAAGTGGAAATGGAATAGAAAGAAGATGAATATTTATTTCTTGCTGAAGTAAATGAACTCTGGAGGCTGGTGGTCCATGGGATTCAATCATCCTTAGGGACTATGATTCCTTCTCTTTTGGCCTTTGTCATTATCATTGTAAAGATCTCACCTCATGGCTCAAGATGGCTGGTCAACCTTCAGCCATTACATCTACATCATTTCAGCCATCAGAAGGGGAAAATTTTTAAAGAGGGCATACACCTTTGCTTCACACTTTCTGGAATGGAAACACTATTCTAACTTACACGCCATTACCATAACTTCACTGAGTGGCTTTACTTAATTATAAAATTAGAGAAATCAAGTTGTAATTTAAGACAGCCATGTGCTCATTTACAAAACAATAACTGTATTGTTAGGAGTAAGTCAACATTCTCTGTCTCATAGGTAAAAATCAAACATTTTCTCACATGAGTTAGGAGTGGTCTTGGTTTGGGCTGCCATAACAAAGTACTGTAGACTGGATGGCATATGGAAAACAAAAATTTATTTCTTACAGCTCTGGAGGCTAGAAGTCCGAGATTGGGCCGCCATCATGGCCCAGTTCTGGTAAGAGTCTTCTTTCAGATTGCAGATTACCTTCTTCATGTTGCATTCTCCCAAGGTGGAAAGAAATTGAAAAGGTTCTCTGGGGTCCCTTTTATAAAGGTACTAGTTCCACTAATGAGGGCTCCACCCTCATGTTCTAATAACTTTCCAAAGGCCCCACCTCCTAACAGCATCACATTGAAGGCTGAGATTTCTGCATCTGAATTTTGGAGGGGACAAATATTCAGTCCATTGCAGAGAGTAATTCAGTTAAAAATTAGAATCTTTCCTCAAAAAAATTAAAATCTTTATTAAAAATGAGGACTGGGAAAAGTCAAATTAAAGTTTCTCTATTCATGGGGTGCCTGGCTAGCTCAGTGGGTAGAGCATATGACTCTTGATCTTAGCATTGTGAGTTTAAGCCCCATGTTGGGTGTGGAGATTACTTAAAAATAAAACCTTAAAAAACAATAATAAAAATAAAGGTGTTCTAATCATATAATTCAATCATTGTGTAGCTATAATAAGCTCCATGTAACAATAGCAAAATGTTCACCACATGTCTGATCATTTATAAATATTTGAAGAATGAATGGAAAAAAACAGCTATTAGAGGGTAAGAGAGAGAAAATACAAATTTTATCTCTACAAAATCAAAGCTTCCAACAATGAAATTATTTTGATATTGAAAACTAAAATAGAAAAAATAACTTGCAAAACTATCCTCTCACTTACAAAACAGATTAAACTATATCAAATCATGACATGTAAACAAATGTTCTAAACTCAATTTCCCACCTTAGTGAGACCCATATGTCCCAAGATAAGCCACAGATGAACTGATATAACTTTGCCTGGATTCATAAAACTTCTGACAGCTTGAAAAACTCCCTCATTAACAAATTCTGACCATTAGCCTGTAATCAACTCCAGCCTGCAAGTAGCTTTCCCTAACTCACTTTTTGCGGAAACACTCTACAGTTATTTTGTTATGTATCAATAATAACACTAATAAACTTAACCTTGATACAGGTGTGTTATTAGCATTCTTTGGTCCATAGCAATAGATTATGTTATATTAAATTCATTGCATACTGTTAATGTCTGCTTTCACGGCTTTTCCTTGAGCAATAGACATGTCTTCATGTTGTATACTGGACAACTAAAATCCTTTCTGGAACAAAACAGTATATAAATGTGGATAATCGGTGTGAGAACTAGAGAAGTTTTTTCCCAACAGAAATTATGTTATATGTTCTTTAAATTCTCTCTGCACGAAAGAGAAAAGAAATGAACTAAGATACGGTGTCTGTTCAAATAGACAAGGTCAGGAGAGAGAGTGGATACAAGGAAGAAATATTTTTTAATCACTCATCTAGTCAACAAATATCAGTGCTGAAAAACAGGAGTCAGATAAATTTTATCTTATTGGAAAGTACTGCACACTGGTGCATTTGGTATTTCTGTAGGGCCTAAGGTCTTATAACTAGAGAGCAACTGGCCCCAGGTTTGAATTCAGAAAGTATTAGTATACAGTTGAATTTTGCTTCTTAGAACATATGACTTGGAGCATATATTATCTGCGTTTTAATTATCTCATTTGAAAGTAAAGATATTATATCACATTTAACTTTGGATATTCAACCATATGGCTCTCTTTTATATAATTAAAAAATGCCATAAAGTTATAATTTATATCTGTGCTCTCTATTATATATAATCATACTGCATACATTGTGTACTGGTGACATACATAATACTGGGTATGATTGTATACACAAAATCATGTTTATTGCACTTTGTGAGCAATTCAAATGATTTTCCTTATATAGTTGTGACTACATGCAGTATTTGCTTGATGTGCTGATTCTACAAATGAATCATCAAGTAATTTTTTTATTCCACTGCAATACCTACAGCACAGATGGGTTCTTAGGAGCATTAAAAGGAAAAAAAGGGCAAAACTATTGGTACACAGTTGGTTCTCCATTTTGTGGACCAAATCCAAATTTTTATTCCTGAAACCTAAGACAAGCATATTTTAATGATACAAACAGTGACACAGTTATCTGGAGACCAAAGAAAATGGCAATATTAGTGACAATTACACTGAATTACACTAATTACTCTGAAGGCCACCAGAAGATGGAAGTCTCATTTCTTTGAGGCACAAGATGACTACGAAAATCGGTGGGACACAAGATGACAGATAGCGTGGAAGATGAAATTTTTCAGGTCACTGGTGAACTGCTTGTCGGCATAATTCTTTCCCCAGGTAAGGCCAATGAACTCTTTTTGCAGGAAGTGCCAGAAGTGAAAATGCCTGATTTTCAATGCTATGGATTTTGCCACAAAAAGATTATGGAAGGAGAGTAAGAAAGAGTTCACAATTCATCTGAAACTTCTTCACCACTGGCCTTTTTCTCACATTTCTTGGCACGTTCCTCTTTCATGCTGCGTCAGCGTATGTGAGTCCTAAGATAAAACCTAGGACGTTCCTCTGCTGTTTTTGTACTAGACTCATTGATTTGAAGAGAAAAGACTGTGGTCAAGACGTGACACTGAGGTCAATTATCCAGTCATATCCCTGTTTTTTAAAGAAAGCGCTCCAACCTGAAATACATGTAAATCCAAAAAATGGATTTTGATGAACCTCCTTGCCAGCCTGGAGGGTTTAGGCATTAAAGCAGCAGATTGGGCCTTCATGCTGTGTGTCTTCTAACATCCTCCCAAATTGATTTTTGTGACTTTCAAATGCACCACCATGAGCAATAGGCTGAGCACAAAGAATTCAGAAATTATAAATTGAAGTTCTATAGTAGTTACCCTGCTCTTTTATTTCCTGTCTTTTTGATAAGCTGCTTCTCTCCAACCTATGCATATAGAACAGAAACAATTTGGTTTGCCCTTGAAGAATCCCTCTCCCCCCAAAAAAGAACACTGGCATTATCCACATTTTCCCAATGTGGATTCATGTAATGCCATTTTTCAGTTCCATTTTAAAAGCTTAGAGAGTGGGGAAAGGTCAAATTAATAAGCATAACCATTTAGTTTCCAAAATTAATGAATGGAGCTTAACATATTTATGCATTGTATCAGAATATCTGATACCTTTGGAATTGCTAGGAAACTCAGAGAGGGTATGATGACCAAATGGTGCTAAACTAATGATGTTTTCTTAAGAAACTATGAAAAGAGAGAAGCAAATATCGTGGCATGCAGAGACAATATTGTTGCAATTTGTTGATGACAAAACACATTTCATCTCAATTAGCGAGTAGGCTTTGTTACGAAGCGCTAGCCAATTGCTAATAATTAAAAACTTAATGTGTCTTCAGTCATTACAATAGGACAGTGAGGAGAGGTTGTGAAAAGTATGTAGATTCTGTTTGCTATATTTATTTGGGGAAAGGAACAATCCCTATCTTCATAACAGTGAATTAAAAACCAGTACATATGGTTGTTCTAGGGCTTGAGGGAACGTTAAGATATTATTTCTCAGTGTTTGTTAATGATGATTCTCCAATAGAGAAATGGTCCCAAGAGGATCCCAGGCCAGTTCAGATACCAACCACCAAACAAGTAACTCCCTAGTGTTTATTCCAATTTCCTGTCTCCCCAATATCTTTATAATAAACTCACTTTTTAAAAAATTAGTAATTGAGAGCTTGCTTATCTATGTAGCCTTTCCCATACTTGTTAGGCTCTGGGTAACTGGCCCAAAGGGCCACTTTTAGTGTTTGTTCTGTATTGGGCGATCTAATTGTCTTAACATCCTGCATTGAGATTACTTCTGTCACCCATTTCCTCCTCCTTTTGCTTCAGTCTAAGCATGTGGGAATGATTTCATGCATTCAAATTATCACCAGCATCTAATTTTTTTTAACCCAAATCATCTGATGGTCTAAAGATGTCCCTTTCCAATATATTTATGCTGCAGCCAATTGCTAATGATCCTTAGTATTTATTAAGAACCTTCTTCACCTTAAGGTTTTGAAATGATGAACTTCTGCCCTGTAGCAATATTTGCCACTTCAAAGTCAATGTTGGGGTGTGGCTGTTTCATATCTTTGGGTGGGCTTTTATTCCCTGCCACCACTGCAACACAGAGAATGGATCACACCTATACATGTTGCCTACCACACCAGGTACTATGCATAGAAAGTTAAAGAGGTGCTCTTTGGCCCCTGAGGGCTTTCTTTTTGAGATTAATTAGATTTCAAGTAGGATTACAATACTCATCCATTCATCCCTGGCTGAAAAATGCAGACTGAATTTTCTGGCACAAATTCATCTTCAATTTACTTTGTTTTATGCTAATCCGGAGCTCATCCTCTTACCCAAAAAATGAAGAGATCAACAAATGTTAAGGATATTTTTTATCAGAGGTAGACAGCCATTGTATTTAATTTTCTTTTACATTATACACACTGCATTATCCATTTAATCCCAGACACACAGAAGATTTGCCAATGAGTGATTCTAGCTGACAAGTATGGTAAGACTGGATTTCTCTACTTATGCTGCTATTTAATACAATTGGGTGAAGAACAAATTCAGATCATAAAATTTAAGACTATAATACCATCACAGTTCAATTCATATAGAGTTTCATTTGAAGGGTCATAAGTATTTTCCTATGTCCTAGTTTATTTTCTCCAGTTCTCTAGAATGTAGACAGGAAAATGGAATTAATATTTATTTCCATTTTTCTGACTGGCTTTGCATGGTGCCATTTACTTTAGTTGACTTGCAATGGTCATTCATTCACACCATGGTATTCAATCAATATTTATTGAGTACCTACTTCATGCCAGGAACTATGTATGCTACATGGTAAGCATAGAGCACTCATAGCATAGAACAGACACAGATCCTACTTCGAGGAGCTTTTAGATACTTTTCTAGTCAACTGAAACTAAACTCTAGAGTTTCAAATTCTTATTTTCCTGATCATTTCTTTACCTAGTAAGATATGATTACCTAATGGACTTAATTATTGAATTAAATTTAATTGTCTACTATTTCCTCAACTCTCAGTAGGATGTTTGGGCAGAAAACTTTCAGATATCATTAATTTAGAAGCAAAAATGCTATGAACTATGATCTGGTTGTGAAAGTACAGTTCATCATCTTGGTCACTGAGTTTTGTTATTTTTTTTTACAGGAACTTAAATACAAATGAGAAAGTTTTAATTTTAATTTTCTTACAGGAAAATTAAGAAAATATCCTTGGCTCAATACATTTGTCTTTTTTTTTTTTTAACATGCAGATGGCTTTTAAGAAATACCTTGCACATTTATAGCCAGTTAGTGAATACCTTTTTAAAAGAATGTAGGATCCATGACAACAGAGACTTTGCCACATTCATTCACTCTTTATTTCCAGCACATAAAGTAAGTAGTGCCTGGAACATAGTAGGCATTACGTGCCTAATAGATGCTGGAAATAGAGAAGATAATTTATTTATATTTAATGAATGAATAGCCTCATTGATAGCAAAAGACTTATTCTTGCTGTTTAGTTGGGGAAAAGTCATGTAGAATTCCTCAGTGAAGAAGATTTTTGTGATACTTTTATTCTACTAATTTTGTTGTAAATACTGGCTTATTTAGATTGATTCCAAATAGTTTATTTGAGCTCTCTATTCTATTTTTATATTCCAAGCATTTTTCCCTCTTTTTTCTCTTACTGTTGTAGAGAAAGCCGCTGTCAGTCAAAGACTGGCTTCACTGCAAGTAATCTGCCTTTTCTTTCTGGCAGCTTTTAAGGCCTTTGGTGTTTTACAGTTTCATTACAATGTATTTATGTGGGGATTTCTTTAAAAGGAATGCATCTTGCTTAGGACTATTTTTATCACTGATCCTTGAATAACATGAGTTTGAACTGTGCAGGTCCACTTTCATGTGAATTTTTCTTCTCGATCAGTACAACACAGTACTGTAAATGTATTTTCTCTTCTTTCTGATTTTTTAGCAACATTTTCATTTCTCTAGCAACATTTTTATTTCTCTACAAGAATACAGTGAGAAATAAATATAATATACAAAATCTGTGTCAATTGGGTGTTTATATTATTGGTAAGTCTTCCAGGCAACAGTAGACTATTGGTAGTAAAGTTTTTAGAGAGTCAAGGGTCATATGTGAATTTCAACTACACAGGGTGTCAGCACCCCAACCCAATCATTGTTCAAGGGTCAACTGTATTTTGTAGATTCATAACTCTTTTCAATTCTGGAAATTCTCACACATTGCCTCCTTTGAATGTTGCCTCTCATTTTTTCTATTTTGTCTTCCTGGGTACTGGTTAAATATATGTGAAGCTTCTCATCCACTTCTCCATCTTTTAATGTCCTTTTCAGTTTTCTATTTTTACCTCTTTTTGCTGTATTCTATTGAATCTCATTATGTCTAGCTTTTAGTTCATAAATTTTCTCTTTATTCTGTCTAATCTGCTCTTTAACTTATCTATGAAATGATTCATTACAATTATATTTTTCATTTTCAGAAACTGTATTTTGGTTCTTTTCTAAACCTGCCTGCTTTGTTCTAATATCTTATTAATTGATCATAGATTTATTTCATCTTTTCTTTTTAGAACTATTTGTATTACACCTTTAAAGAAAGTAAGACGGATCTTGATGTTCCATTTGAAGTTCCTGGGGGACCTAAATTTCCTTTTTGTCACTTGCAATGACACCTGCTCATAGCCTGTGTAGAGAGCATAGCCTTACTGAGAGGATTTGCATTTGCTTCAGTTCAGTGTTGACTGGGGACTATGCTAATATGCATGATCACCTCCAGCATCCTCAACAGGTAAACACTATCTCTTCAAAACACTGAATGAAACAGGGCCAGGCCTAGGCTTACAAACTCTTAGAGAGGACTTTATTTTATTCCACCACCACTAAAGCCAACATAGGTAGTTTTTCTCATAGTCTATCTTTGCTGGTAAGTATATATATATTTTTCTTAACTCATCCTTTCACCAAATGTGAGGATACTGGCTGTACATGGCAGATTCATTGATTTCCCATCTATGGAGTGCAACTCTTTGTCTCCAACCCCAAAGGGCAATTAAAATCTGGCCACAAAATCCAGTAAATGCCCCTGAGACAGCTCAGTGCTTTGATTTTCACCTTCCTCTTAAGGGATTTTCATTTTCTAGCTTTCAAACTCAGCCATGCAATCCCAGTGTCTTGTTAAATTTTGCCTAGCAATATTGGGGGGTGGGTAGTGGAATACTGGTAGGTCATACTACTAAAAATAAAAGGCTTATTAGCTATTTTTAACTCTCTTTTGTCATTTTGCTTTGGGTCCTGACTCACATTAATCGAAAGCTTACATTTATTTGCATCTGAGTTGAAGGTAAAGAATAGATGATAGGTAAACTTATCCCAGGTGCCAGGCTAGACACCTGTACTGCTTCCAGAAAGGACTGCAACTTCCAGAGACTCGCCTCCCAATGGCTCTGCTGCCTACCTTGCAGGGTATGACTGAAGCCAAGTTTCTACCCAAGTGTAGATTAACACTGCTGATCAGTGTGTATGATGCTACTGTACCTTTATTTCGTCTCTTGTTACATTTCTGTCTACTCTTCCAGTGCCCCCCTCGTCTTGCATCCCTCCTTAGGTCAAGGACCTTTTCTTGAGAAAAAGAATCCGCTCTCACCCATTCTGAGGAGAACAGAAACACTCATTATGGGACCATAGCCACTGATGAGGAGAATGGACCCCAAAGTCTTCTAAAGAGAGACAATACATTCCTGTTTTCAAGGACCCTTTTCTCCCCTAACCAATTTTCAATTAAAGAGCATGTTTTTGTTGTTTGAATGGAAACTCTGTGCTTTAAAGATAGAATAGCAGTGAAAATGAGGGGGGGCAGGGAACAGTCTTTAAAATCATCTTTCTGAATTGAGGTCTCCTGTAACATTCAGAAGTCATTTGGTGATCCTGGTAAGCGAAACCAGCAGCCTAATTATTTTTGCTGAGGAAAGAGAAAAGGTGGCTTAGAAGGAATATGAAGAATGCTTAGAGAAATCTGCGTATTTATCTTATTCTTAAACCAACTCGCTTCGACTCCTGCTCTCATCATATTCATGGACAAAGGCAAGGCCGAAAAGAGAATTTAAAGTCCACATGATGTGCAGGCTGATTAAAAGTGAAAGCCAGATCTGCTGACAATTGACAAAAGATCAGGGAGTCATTTATTTAATTGGACTCTGAATGACAAGAAGGTGAGATGATTATCGAAGAGATGAGTCCTTTGTTCCAGCCTCACAGTTTAAGTCACTTCAAATAGAAAGGGAACTTTTCCAATTTCTCTAGGACACCAGCCTGAAGACGTTTTTCAATATTATCCAGGTAATCAGGATCAAAAATACTATTTGCCTCCCTTGCAGAAGGAAGAGATTATGCGCCACCAAGACGGAAGGGCTGGGAATGTTGAAGGTATTAACTCAGCGGCATGTCAATGAGACACAGAGATATGAATAGCCAGTCTGTGCAGTTGGCTCTTCCAGTTTTGTTCACTGGCTTAAAAATATGGCTCAGAAGAGATACCCTCAACTTCCTCCCTGTCATCAGCATTACCTGCAGAAGAATTTAATTTATACCTAATAACAGCTAGAATTCTGACCTAGGAGCATTAGGGTTCTGGTAGAGAAAAATTGGATACCGAAAGCAAGCATCAAAATGTATTTTCATTTTTTTGTATTAGATTCATGAGAGAAAAAAAAAAGAATTAAGTTTGACTGAGTATCTAATATGTTCTAGGCAATGTGCAAGGCACATTACATATTTTATTACATTCATACAATAACTTTGTTGTAAGAAGAAAATATCCCAACTCTCTATGGTGCTAAAACACTTTATAGACACTATTATTCATGCCTCCAATAATTTTGTGTTCAATTTAAGGATAAAGAAAAAAAGAGTTTACTCCAAGTCAGAATGATGCAATGGTCTCCGGTTTAAGGCTCAAGTATTGGCCACTCTGAGCAAAAATGGCTCCTCTCGGGAGAATGTTCATGTCTTTAAGGTAGATTGCATCACTAGCAATTCCTAGCAGGTAAGGGACACTTCCAAGAAAGGGGGAAGCAGTGACCCATAATGTAACCCTCTTGGGAGAGGTGACGCTTCTTACCATGCTAGACAAATTCATTTCCACAGGTCAGGGTTGGACTACAACTGCATAGGCTAGAATCAAGATAGGAGCAAATTTTGAACACACTGCTATTGTCAAGTTAAATTTTAGTTACAAGTAACACATGAATTCAGGCTACATTAGAAAGGTGGGTAAGGATGGGCGCCTGGGTGGCTCAGTGGGTTAAGCCGCTGCCTTCGGCTCAGGTCATGATCTCAGGATCCTGGGATCCAGTTCCACATCGGGCTCTCTGCTCAGCAGAGAGCCTGCTTCCCTCTCTCTGTCTCTCTCTGCCTGCCTCTGCCTACTTGTGATCTCTGTCAAATAAATAAATAAAATCTTTAAAAAAAAAAAAAAAAAAGAAAGGTGGGTAAGGATACTATCCATCCTCAGGCCCTGGCAGAAGAGAATAGCATGGCAGAGGCTAAATGGAAGTGGCTAGTGTCTGGAAGTCTCCCTGCCACTCAACAACTTCCCTGTTCCAAATGAACATAGTTCTGGGAAGATGTAGGACCTCTAAGGTTACCCCAGGAGAACAATGTCACCAGGAAAGGGGAGAATTACTGAATGGTGAGGCAGAGACACAAAGGCAAAGACACTGAGGCAAAGATGCAAAGCAGTCCTCCTTCCCTCTTCTTTATAAGTTGCCTATTGGACCATCTGTGGAAGGGGAAGGTCAGATGGACCTTCTCCAGAGTTCTGTCTCCCTGTCACTTCAAAGGATCTTATATTTTGGTCAGGAAAGTAAGAACACCCACTAGAGAGGAACAAGGACTCTAAGCATGAATTGTCCAGATGATAGACATCAGTTTCTCTTGATCTTAAACATTTCTTGCTGTGTAGTGTATTGATATAGGATTCCTGGAGGACAGGGGTAAGACCAGCAAGCCACTTTTAAGAAAAAAGTAACAAGTGTGATATAAGGATTTTCCAGGACAGAAAATCTCAGCAGGATGAACCTTGAAGAACACAGACAATAGCTTTGCAAGAAGAAGCAGGGCAGGAAGTTGACTGATCATTTTTCGATTACTTCACAGAGTGCGGAGTTCTTTGCTGTGACGAGGAAGTCTCTTTACACAGAAGTCCAAAAAGCTGGAGGAACAACCATTTGATCAGTTCATGTCCCAGTGCTTTCCTGAGACTATCCTTGAATCAGACCCAGCTATGCTAACTTTTGCAAACTGTTGAACGAGACTGCAAAATTTGGTTATCTGTCACTTAACATGTCCCACCTGCTAACAAAGTAAGCAAGCATTTTCCAAACTATACCAATGGAGGGTGTGTGTGTGTGTGTGTATGTGTGTGTGTGTGTGTGTGTTCACATTACTAGAAATTATGTGTTATATATATGTTTTTTCTTAGAAATCCACCACTGAGGAATCAAATAAATTTATTGAAGTCAATGATTACCAAATTTATGCAACCATAGCACCCTTTAAAAGACAACTCATAAAATCCCTTGAAACTTCATTGATCATAATTTAATAAACATTAATCAAGAGGATAAGAATATCATTTATATTCTTTAGAACAACCAGAAACTCAACTTTGTATCATTGTCTTCAGAGTTTCCCGTATCCATTCATTCATCAAATTTTTTTTAAAGATTTTATTTATTTATTTGACAGACAGAGATCACAAGGAGGCAGAGAGGCAGGCAGAGAGAGAGGAAAGGAAGCAGGCTCCCTGCTGGGCAGAGAGCCCTATGTGGGGCTTGATCCAAGGATCCCGGGATCATGACCTGAGCTGAAGGCAGAGGCTTTAACCCATTGAGCCACCCAGGTGCCCCCATTCAACAAGTTTTTATTCAAAGCAAACTATATATTGACATAATAATAGTTGCTGGGTGATATATAGGTAAGTAAAAAAGATATGGGTCCTGTCATTTGGGAATAAAGAACAGACAATAAAAGATATCAAGTGGTTACTAATAGTATCAAGTGCTATAATGAAAATAAGCCGGATACAGAAAAGAAATGCCCTCAGAGAAAGGCTGGAATGGGGACTATTCTTAAAGAAGGCAATGGAGCCAAACATGAGAAAGCTAGGAGCAAAGACTTAGGCAAAACAAAGCCAGATGAACCTGAATGCGGTGTTCTTTCTATTTTCTACGTTAAAATTATGAAATTATATTTCTTTCTGAGGCAAGGGACTTCCATCAATGAAGGAAACTTCCAAATTCAAGAAATTGTCTTCTTGTCATTCTACAATCTCAGAAGTAAAAAGTAGGATATTATCTTCAATATGTTTCCTACATTATCTTGTGCTTTTTGGCAAATTAGTCATCAATGTATTACTTGTCCCATATCCATCTGCCTTTGATAGATTCTATGTTAAAAGAGGGTAAAGACCATGTCAGTCTTATTCACCATCCTACTGTATAATAGATGCTCAAAAATCATCTTTTGTGAGATAATTAAAATAATTTATTTTTATGAATAAAAGTCTTGATCCTCAAGAAGGAATCTAGGAAAAATACTCTAAATAAAGAATACTACAAATCTACAAATATCTCCATTTGGCTGATGTAATCTTTGTATCCAGAGTATTTGCTTTACTTTGTTTTTAATGATATAACTTTTGTGTGTCATTGATTTGGGACACATAGCTCAAATAGCTAAAACTTGATTATTAAATTATTCAATATCTAACAATATTCTTAAAAACCTGAGTTGATAAAGCCCATGGGTATATTCTTTTCTTTAATTAGAAAAGGATTTAAGGTGATTAATGCACATCAACAATCTATAGTATAGGATTATAGTTGCATTCATGTTATAACCTGGGTTCTCTATAAGTAAGAATATACAACTTTTCAAAGAAGGACCAATGATTTGAATAAAAGTCACCTCTATTTCAGAATGAAAGGATGGATTATCATAAAAATAATGTAACTCTGGCTGTTTTTTAAATTACTATTTCTAAGGAAACTAAGACAAAGACAAGAAAGAATAATAAAGGAGGAAACTTAATAGTGATAGCAGATAGTTTAAGCTAAGAAAATTACAAATAGACCACGGTCTCTTTCTTGTTCCATGTCTCCCTGGCAGAATACATGCTTCTGAGCCCTGGTCAGACTATGCAGCACCACTGTCAAACAAGACATTTTTTGGAAGACTCATTTGCTTGACCCACACTTCACAGAGAGCAGCCCTCTCAGATCCTCTGGATAAAAGAAACCTGAGCAGGTCTTTTTGACTACTTTGAACAGACTGACATTTCCTTAGAATGGTGTTTTATAATACAATGGGTCCCTTCCAAATCTTCAAGAGCTTCCTGAATGAGGGCTTTGGAAGAATGAGGCATACAAGCAATGTATTTAAAGATGGTACCAACTGGGCTCTGAACAGGAGAGGCTTGAGGAGATTTGGTATTTTTGGTATTTTGTCATTCCTTCCAGATTCCCACATAATTCACTGTAATTCATAGGGTAGGAGAACAAACAGGGATTTGGGGCCATGAATAAAGTATATGCAAACTGCTATACCTGGACATGAGCAGATGGTGGGATGAGACACAGACACCGACAAGGTGAGGGAAACATTGACGGTGTTCATTGCCCTTAAAAATAAAGCTGAGAAATTCACCACCAATTTATGTAACATTTCTCCTCAGCCAAGTAATCAAGTGAGTAATAAGAAAATGAGTGAACACTTAGGGGGAAAGATGTCTAATAATTATCAAACCACTCTGCCATATTGGAATTAAACTATATCAACTGATTAGAAATACGGTCATTTTGTAGAAGCAAACAAGAGTAAAGTGAACATATTTGGGGTTTTCAAAGTTGCCATAAAATAAACAGAAATAATTCTGACAAATACCATAGGGTTGGAACTTACTTTTTTGCTGTTGTTAGTGTGTGCCTACATGTGGATATGTGTACATATTTATGCATAAATTATATATGTGTTGTGTATGTAGATATTTTATAACCCCTCAGACTGTATTGTATATCCCACTTGGCTGGACAAATGTGTCATCTGCACATACTTTTGCTATCATTTTTTTCCCTCAATCTTATAGGATGCATGGTGTTAAAACTCAGATGTGGGATTTCAAATTCATTCATGTCCTAGGAAGCTAGAAATGCCTGTGTACTTGCTTAACAATCATCTGTTCTCCCCACGTACTTCTTTAGGGAGGTATCTATAAGAAAATAAATCTGATTCAGAGTATGATTCATCGATTCTGGCAGTTGAGCTAATAACTCCCAATAGTTGAATAATACCCCCTGTAGCAAGGCTGCCTGTCTAAAAACCGTGTTGAGCACAAAGCTCAGGCCTTTGGGGACCTGACTCTTAAAGCTACCAAGTTCGTTTATTTCTGCGAAGGGAGAGAGATGAAGAGCCAGTCTGCCCAAAGTGAACCTGGCTCTCTCTCTTCCTCTAACCTTTTCTGGAGAGGAAGCAGGAGGTGCAGGTCCTGCAGAGAACTAGAAAAATTTCATGTATTTTTGAATACACAATCACTCTGATCACCCACTGGAAGGTGGCTTGGAATAATGGCCTTTTGCACATCTAGATGCTTTCCCCCATTAGGAAAGCTGGCAGAATGTAGGTGATAATACAGAAAAAGGACAGGAAAGATTTGTAAGTAAAATATGAAAAGTGGCTTTCTTTTTGGTGGTGAGAGTATATTTACACTCTATATTTTTTGTACTCTTCCTAGATTTTCCTGGTGGACTTATATCATTTCTATAATAGGGGGAGAAAACATTTTTTAAAATTCAGATTTTTCATACTGGTTTTAACTTTTAGTTTATGGTCATGTTAAAATGATATTCTGTGAATCTTAGGAAAGACATGGCTTTTAACTGGAGTTTTACTTTTGATCAGGCAAGAAAAGAGAGATTGATGTATTCTTTGGTTCAATATTTATAATAGAAATCTCTCACAAGGCAAGGAGTTCTGTGGGTTCAAATCATGGCTTTGTCACTATTTAACTGCATCACCTGCAAGCTTTTTAATCTAAATTATCATAATAATTATAGTGCATCAGCAGCTACTTAAGTAATTGTGTGGTATCAAAATATACGTTCTCAATAGGTCTCCTGCTCAAAACCGTAAGAGTTCTTCCTTATTAGGTCAAATCTAGACTCTGCCCTGGTGTTTAAAATCTTATATAGATGTACCAGATTTATCATTTAGACCTTTCAAAGTTTCAGCAGAAATTCTTGCTTTGCAGCCTTGTTCTTTGCCATCCATGGTGCTCAACACAAACACCCCCCAAAGTTGCTCAAAGAGCTCCTGGTCCATCTCTCCTCACAGCCAGGCCCAAGGTCAGACTTCTTGTCCAATATCCTGCATCAGACCAATATCCTCAAGGGCTGGCAATATGTCATTGTGACCCAACCCTTGTACTGCACCTTCATGAAACAGGCATTTGATGACAAACATCTTGCATTTACTTTAGTTTCCTATGTGTCTTTTTTGTTGTTGTTGTTTAAAGATTTTTATTTATTTATTTGACAGAGAGAGATCACAGTAGACAGAGAGGCAGGCAGAGAGAGAGAGGGAAGCAGGCTCCCTGCTGAGCAGAGACCCCGATGCGGGACTCGATCCCAGGACCCTGAGATCATGACCTGAGCCGAAGGCAGCAGCTTAACCCACTGAGCCACCCAGGCTCCCTCCAATGTGTCTTTTTGCTGATGAGCCACTAAGTCCTCCTCAATAAATAATTGCTCAATGAAAAAAAAAAAAAAGAAGAAGACAGAGCTCTGGTTTTTTTTTCAGTCTTATCAGTGCTCTCTAGTTATATTAACCAAAAATAGTCTATTTTTAAAAATATTTTCATGGAGGGAAGGAAAAGAATTCAGAATTCATTTTTTCATTGATTTCATCATTGAATTCATTTGTTGACTGCTGCATTTTGCAGAAATGTGTTTATAGAAATGAGCAAAATATCATTCCTGACATCAGAGTTCATAATCTAGTGGTTGAGATTAATAAATTGATAATCATAAAAAATTATATACATACACATACATAAATATACATAATATGTGTGTGTACATATAGACATACACACACATATACACACATATAAGGTTAGGAACAAACTCAAAAAAAAGAAATCTTCCATAGAAAATGAGTTTAAGCTGAGTCTTGAAGAAGGAGCATTAACTTCATATTCTAGAAGGGAGCAGAGAAAAAAAATCTGTCCAACAAAAATAACAGTATCTGCAAAGCAATCAAGCTGTGAAACACTTTGGTCATTCAGGATCTTTCTGCTAGTTCAAAACGGTTGAAATACAGAGCATTTATGAGTGTGACAGAAGATGGGTCTGGGATAAGGTCACAAAGATTTGAAATATCCATTTAAAAGAGATTTAATTTAACTCTTAGGGCAATGGAAGCTATTAAATACTTAAACTTAGAAATCTCAAGTCACTTTAAACTCAATGTATTGAAACTCAATACATCTAGTTTTCCTCCAAAACTAGCTTTCATCTGGTGTTCCATATCCCAGTGAATGTCACCATCATCTGTGGTGCTTCATAAGCCAGAAACATAAGTGGCATCCTTGACATTAAATTGCTTTCATCCCCATATTCATCTTGCCCCCACATCACTACAAAAATATCTCTCTGATCCATCAATTTTCTCCTCTTCCACTATCACCACCTTGGTCTGAATTGCCATTATCTCTCATCTGGCCTATGGGGGGAAAGAACAGTCCAGACTCCCCAAAAGCACTGATATTCTCCAATCTGATAGTCACATCAAAGCCAGATATGTTTAAATGTAAACTTAACCCCAACTTGACCATGTTTAAAAGCTATCACTTTGTGATGCTTTTGTGATTAAAAACCAAAGACCCCAAAAGGGCCCATAATAAGCTGCATATTTGGCCCTTGCTACCTTTCCCAACTCCTATCATTCTGCTCTCTGGGCTTCTCTCAGCAATTCAAACATACCACATCCTCCCACCCCCACCCCTGCTACACATACTCTTCCTTCCATCTGGATCAACCAAACTCCTTTTTCCTCTCCCTGCTTCTCACCCCTCCCCCATGATCAGACTCCACTTTCCTGACATTGCTATATAGGTCAGTTTCTTTTGTTATACATTCATTCATGTGTCCTTCAGTGTGAATACTTGATTGTATTGGACTCTTTTTCATCACTATTCTATTTCTGGCACCAAAGATAGTGTCTGACGAATAGTTGGTATTCAACCGATCTTCATGAATAAATGAATACCATTAACAATTTGCGTTCTAAAAAGTCTATGCTGATCGCAAAAGGAGAAAACAAGTTCGCATGAATTAGATAAAAGGTAAGGAGAGAGTTAAGACATAAGTGTCATAAGCAAGCCAGAGACGGTTGTTTGAGCTGTGCACGCAGTCAGATGGAGAGGAGAGGGCAGATCTGAACCCTATGAAATAGAAGCATCTTATGTGGGTAAGATTTCATTTTGAAACCAGGATTCAATCTGTAAGTTTAAAGGAATTGCTAGATGGCTGGCACAGAAATATTTAGAGGCTTCTAGGTCTTTGGATCAGAAATTTTGCATCAAAGCAGAAAGTTTGATTTATTTTTAATGTAGAAGTTCCTTTTAACAACTACAAGAAACTATCCTAAAGTAAATTTAAGTTGGTTGTGTTTTGCCAGGTACTGATATAACCCTATTTCTGCCTCTGCGCCCCTGTCTTGGCCCCTGGTCTAAGCAATTTGGCTTGACTCCACTGGGGATGGGAGAGGACTACTACAAGGATGCCACCTCCAGCTTCAAAAGTATATCAACTCTGAGGAACTAGAGCTTTTTTATGTTTTAAACAGTTTACCCCAGATGAATAAAATAACACTGTGGCCCATTGATGTGTCCAATGTCTTACAATAGACAAAATCACCATAGTGTAGTCTTTGGCCACGGTAAGTTCCTGAAAGAACATGGCAGTGCAGTAATCTATTTCAAAGAACTTGGAACAGAAAAGTCATCTTTCTAATTTTACAGAAAGAACTTGATGGCTTGACCAAGACGGCTTCATGTTCTCACTCTCAACCATCCACACACGTCAATTCAGCTTTTACATATACATCTCCAGGAATTTTCAGTGGGCTTTGTAGCCCATGAATGTGCCTATTTGCAGAAATTTCTCTTTCACTTAGTATGCTTCTCTGTGAATGGGCTCATCTTCGTAAATGCAGAAAATCATTAAGGCCATTTCAAGTGCTCAGCAAGATGTCTATTAGGGATGCAAATGTGCATGATATGGACAAACCCAGTAGCTCTACTTGTGAAACATTTGAGTTAGGGGAATTTAACTTAGAAGCACTGCTACTTTCCACTTGAGAAAGTTCTTAATTTTTCGTATCTGCATATTCTTCTTGGCTCCATTTCCTCTCTTATCCTCAGATGTGGTGATGCATTCAGTCCTTGGCATTCTAACTATCTTGTTTTATACTGTGTACCTAAGAGCTCTTACTCACTTTTTTGGCTTCTCTATCAACTCTGTCCCATTGACTTCAAATTCACATCTGCTTCTCTGAGATTTAGTCCAAAATCTCTAACTGCATATTAGATATTTTCAATTCAAACTAAAGATGCCATCCATCAAGCTCATTATCTTTTACCTACCATCCCCAGAGAAACATTTTTTAATCAGTAGCAATAAACTTGGAGCAGCCTCCACCTAGCACTTTCTGGGCTGTCTCATTCATATGGCTACCAAGTGCTATTGACTTTCCCACAACACCACATCCTACTTCTCCAACCTACCCTTGCCAACCATCATTTCCTTAACATGGCCCACCAACCACTTTCTCTGCTGACGAGAGTCAGGATTTCTTGCTCTCTGCCCTCAAGCACTCTCTCCAAACTGCTCATCACTATCTGGGACCCCTGCCCTCACCAGGCTCTCTATCACAAGCTCCTTATCTTCCCTAATCTCTGCTCTGCCTGTAAGCACTTGTGAGTTTCTATTTCAAAAAAAAGCAGTTCACATTTTCCCCAGTATGTTCATTCCCCTGTGTCCTGAGTGATATTTTTGCTCTTTTCCCCAACATTTTATTCCATCATTTATCCTCTGTGGTTTCTTCATTTTCATTCATGTAATAACCATTGGTATTTTTCCCTTCATCTACAAGTGTTTTTAGATTTTACTTTTCCTTAAAAACAAAACAAAACAAAAAACAAGCTGCCTACCTTACCATTCTAGTCGTTACCCAAGCTTTGTCTTTCATTGTTGAATTTCTATAATCACATTATCTCTGTATACTTTTAACCTCAATTTTTCTTCACCTACTTACCTGTTTGGCAATGGGCAATCAGCTATCACACTACTAATAAAACTGCACTTTCAAGATCATCAGTGACCTCCCAATCACCAAACTCAGTAATCTTTTTCAGTCTTTCTTTTCCATGACTACCCTCTACTATGTAGACTTCTCTTTTACCTGGTTTCCATGACATTGCCCTCAATGCTAAGAAGATCCCTTCTCCCCACCTTAATGGCTAAAGGATGATTTCTCATCCTTTATTGGACCCCTCATAGTCTGTCTCTGTGGGTCCCCAAGTTTTTCTCCAAGATCTTTTATTGTTCTTCGTCTTTTACACATTCCCCTTTGTTCATTTTTTCTATTGCTGTTGTTTTTATTTCAGGACTTATTTCTGTGGAAACAGATATCAAGTTTTGGGTTCTTAGTCCCAATGTTCTTCCCTACTTTAGCCAATGATTCATTACAACCTTATTTTCCCAAATTCTAAGTGTCTAAAATCAAACTCATTATCTCTACCCAATGTCCCCACCTCTTACAATCCTTTGTAGCAGTTCCAGAATTTTTCCAGTTCTCCACTTATTAAGTGTATTCATTCAACAAACATTTATTAAGTTCATACTGTTTAAGTTTCCAAGCAGAAAACCAGAAACCACTCAAAATGCTTTAAACAAAGGGAACTTAGGGGGCAGAAATTAGTTACACAGGTGATGGGAGAGCTGAGAAGCCAAACAAGGGATAGTGAGGCAACACATAAATTAACACTAGTTAATCTCAGCTAGAAGAATAAAGAGAGGAGGTTTTGATAGAAAGCTCAAGATTTAAGGTCACTGGAGCAAAGCTGCAGCCAAGGCACAAGCTATAGCAACAGGAAAGATGCAGCTATTGCCAGAGATGCTATTCAAAGCAGCAAGACAGAGTGAAAAATACCCTTGATGCTCACTTCTTGTCCTCCAACCAGCTAGTGCCTCCTATTGGTCAAACTAATCCAGAAACCAGTAGCCATTATAACCTGGTAAATGACCTCCAACCCACAGCCACAGGGTGGGTTATAGAGAGCCCAGTCAGAAAAGAGAGAAGAATGGATCTGAGAGCAAAACAGTCCAAAGACAGATCATTCTGCACCCATTCTGGACTTCCGTCATATTCTCCTCTCATATAGCACTCTCAAGCTTTTACCTAACATGCTGCAAATATTCTTCATAGACAGTCGTTCTCATGCTCTACTCAGAGAAAGGAGACACAAGGGCATCAGTCATTATATTGTCTCAGTTAATCAGAAACCCCAGGTAATACGCCGTCATCCACATCTATTTTGGATATCGCTTCTCATTAGTCTGTCTAGTGACTTATGAACTAGATTATGAAGTTAAGCACCACCGGCCATCCTTCACACACACACACACACACACACACACACAGAGGGAGAAAAGGAAAGGGTCGGAGGAGATAATATTCACAGCTCCTGAAGGCCCCATTTCTGCAACTGGTGCCAAGACCGTAGCTGATTTTTTTAAAACATTAGCAGCTTTATTGAGATATACCTTGATATTATACAATTCACTAATTAGATATGTAGAATTCAATTTTTTTTTGTACTTTCACAGGGATGTGAAACTGTTGGCACAGTTGATTTTAGAACATTTTCATTACCCCCAAAATAAACTCTGTATGCATTACAGTCACCCCCGACTTCCTCTCACCCCTTGTTGAAGATCCCCTCATTTCTGTGAAGATCAGTTCAAGTCCAGCCACCCCAGCTTTCAGGCACTCCTCCGGATTCTGAAATTAGAAACATTTACTGTCTGGACTACTCATTTGGATTCCCCATAGTGCTATTCATGTTTTTATGTATATGCTCTGTCTCCCTGATTAGATTATGAGCCTCTTAAAAACAAGCCCCTTGTCTTGATTGAAGAGATGGGAAACATATTTAGAAGTGTAGCTGCCTCACTGAATTTAAACCTCTTTTATTTGTACTTTGATTAACTCAAGTTACTGAGAACTTTTCCCCGAACAGAGATTCTTTTTTCCTTAATCATTTCCCCCAAGAAAATAATTCAAAACTGATGGGATAGTTTTACCAGTAAATTTAAAGAGTTTGTTAAAATACAAAAATAGGCAGATAAGGAAAAACACATCAGAAATTATTTGTTATTCTCAAATATTGCCTAAATGCATTTAAGATGTGCTGGAAATGCCAATGTTTCTTCTACACCAGCATTATTACAGTGGCTTCTCACTGCAGTATATAACAAAAGGTAATATTAAACCAAATATCAGAGGGAATAAAACATATTCTTCTACTAAATGTTAAATCTACAAGTTAAACAGGGTGTTAGATCCGTGCACTTGTTAATTAATTCTTTAAAAATGTATAAACATTTAGGGAACTCTGGATGGCTCAGTCAGTTAAGCATCTGGTTCTTGTTTTGGCTCAGGTCACAATCTCAGGGTTTGGAGATGGAGCCGCAAGTCAGACTGTGCTCAATGGAGAGTCTCAGTAAGGTTTTCTTTCTCCCTCTCCCTCTGCTCATCCTCTGCTCATGTGCACCCTTTCTCTCGCTTTCTCTCTAAAACAAATAAAATCTTTAAACAATGTATAAGTATTTGTAGGTGGTTTTAAATATATGTAAAGTAACTTAAAGTCTGTTTCATGAAATGGAACTTGATTAATTGATACTTTTTAAATTTTTACCTTATTTTTAAATAAATATCAGAACTCTGGATAAGTAAACTTTCCTGTTTTTTCTTTTTCCTTTCCCTACTTCCCTTCCTTTATTCTTTGCTCCTTTTTTTTTTCCTTAATCCTTCCAGTTCCCTTAGGAAAAAATTGGTAAACATCTTATTTTTTGTTGGGAATGACCTTGAAAAACTAAGAGAAATAGAATAACTATAGAAGAGGAAAAAAGTCTAAATGAAATTAGCATCAGACTTTCCCCATTTCTGTATCTTACAGTCACCACTAGAATAATTACAGTTCATATACCCTGCTTTATATTAAACTCAAAATTAAATCCTTATATGGAACAGTATTTTGAAATATAAAAGAATTTCGAATTGGACATCAGGTAACATTCCTATACTACTTGCTTTGTGTCTAGAATTGCATAAATATTGGGAATATGTCATAATCAATTAGAGAAAGACATACAAATAAAATAATTACAAGGCAGTGAGAAAACTGTTGGACAAAGTACCATGGGAGCACTGGACATGGTCATTTATTTCATAGTATTTTTTAATGTCGTATTTGTGCCAGGTACTATTGTAGGTACTAAGGATGCACAAAAAAGGTATTTTCTTCAAGGAGAATACAGAATGGTTGGTACAAAATTCCCTCACAGTTTAATAACCAATTGGCAATTTAAAGGTGAATACAGGGGCGCCTGGGTGGCTCAGTGGTTTAAAGCCTCTGCCTTTGGCTCAGGTCATGATCCCAGGGTCCTGGGATCGAGCCCCGCATCAGGCTCTCTGCTTGTCGGGGAACCTGCTTCCTCCTCTCTCTCTGCCTGCCTCTCTGCCTACTTGTGATCTCTGTCTGTCAAATAAATAAGTAAAATCTTTTAAAAAAATAAAAATAAAGGTGAATATAGAATGTTATGGAAACCAGAGAATGGACCTAGAACAGAGAGGGAGGTTTCAAGAGTGATAGGAAAACTTTGGGATATAATTCACTCCAGAGTGGCATCTTAAATGATGAGTAGACTATATTTGACCTCATAAGGAAACAGGTGTGTGGAGAGAGGAAGGGTAAGAGAAGAGCGTGCCAGGCAGAAGGGACTGTGTATGATCTTTACACAGAAGTAAAAAGTGTGTGCCTTAAAATACCAAAAACCGACATATCTGAATATTAAGGTGTTCCTGGGGAATATGGAGAGAGAAAACTGCAAGCAAAACTGAGAAGCAAGAGAGAACCTGGTCATGGAAACCTTCTGTGCCATGCTAAGGACCTCAGATTTTATCCTGAAGTCAACAGAGAGATGTTGAAGAAATAAAAGAGGAGTATCGAGATCTGCTTTGGGTTTTAGAAGAATCAGTCTACTTCTGCAGTAGAGACAAGATATATCAGTGAGTTGAGGGCTGGGCGAAAGGCAAGTGGGGTAGAGGAGATGCACAAAGATTCTCTGTTGCAGTTCCCCAGGCAAGAAATGATGAGTGCCTGAATCAATGCAGTGGCAATGTGGATGGAAAAGAGGGCAAGAAGCCTTTAAGGAGTTAGCCTAGAAACAAAAGTGCTTGTTCCAATGGTGTAGAGAGAGTGGAGAAGACAGGAAACAGGATGGTTCTCACATGTCGGGCTCATGCAACTTGTAAAGAATTAGGCAGAGGAATACTAGTGGGGGGGGGGGGGAATAAGCTAACTTTTGGACACACTGTGCTTTACCTTCTAAGAGAACATTGAGACAAAGTTTGGTCCTGGGTATGTTGGGGGGACTGATGGTAAGATATGGGCAAGATCACTAGAGAGAAGATACAGAGTAAGAGGAGACTTAAACCAAAATAGGGCCCCAAGGATTACCAGTATTTAAGCATCCTGCAAAGAAAGAAAGAGCTGGTAAAGGGCAGAGACGCCATGAGAAGAAAAGGAGAGAGAGTGCTAGAACCACACTAGTAGTTTCAAAAAAGAGCAGCTGATCATATCAAATGCCACAGGAAGACATGCACATTTGTTCCTTTATACTTACTCTGTTTTCTATATTTTTCCTATTCCCGAGTCTGTATTTTAATAAATATAAACTCTAGTACATAATCACCATCACTCCATCTTTATCTTAGCCTGATAATTATTTTATTTTAAAAAATCTATTTTTAAAATCATGTGGGATGACAAAATTTGTGCTTTAGAAGGTCATTCTGACTGAAAGCAGTTTGGAGCCTCTAATGAAAGTCCCAGAGCTGATAGAAAGGAGGGAATGGATTCAGCAAATATGTTGCTAATTGAATTGATAGAATTTTATATTCAAATTAGAGGGAAAGAGTGAGTAAGATTAAAGAGTTACAGATATGTAGAAGTATCAGGCTTGAGGGGTGCCTGGGTGACTCAGTTAGTTAAGCTTCTGGCTCCTGATTTCAGCTCAGGTCATGATCTCAGAGTCCAGGGGTCGAGCCTGGAGTCAGGCTCCATGCTCAGCAGGGAGTCTACTGGAGAGTCTCTCTCATCTTCTCCCTTTGCCCCTTCCCCCTGCTTTCTCTCTCTCTCTCTCTTTCCCTTCCCCCCCAAAAATAAATAAATAATTTATTTTTATTTTTATTTTTTTAAAGAAGTATCAGGCTTGAGTATCTGGAAAAAGGAGATTTGACAAACAGTGTAGGTACAGGAAGGAAAATGTAGAAGGTAATGAAAGGCAATATAGCACATTTTCCTAAGTATTCTCTTTGCTTTTCATTTCAACATCACTGAGTATTTCTAGCTCTCCATCTCCCCAGTCTTTTATAGACTTGTACTTCCTGCCCATGTTAATGGATGAGTGCACCTCATAATTTTTACCCAGTAAACTGTTAGCAAAAGAAATTTGGATCACTTGGAGGCCAGAGCACTTCTTTGTTTATATCAGACCCTCTAGAGCTCTTTACCTTCTTGTCCACATTTGAGTCTGCAGCCCTTCAGGCAGTCTGAGTCCTTGAATGACAGCAATGAGCAGAACACCTGCAGACTCATAATAGACACATAACATGAGTGAGAAGTAATCTTTTGTTGCTGAAAGTTACTAACTCTTGAGGATGCCACCTCAGCGTAACCGTAGCCTATCCTGATGGATATGCATGCACTCCCTGGGTGAGCTCGTGGATTCCCCTATCTCCAGCTGTCATGGGTGCACTGACGGATCCAGATCCACAACCCCAGATCTCACTCTTGAAATCCAGATGGTTATTTCTAGCTGTCACAACCATTTCAAATCAACCAATCTAAAATTGAACTCATTAATAGTGACTACATTTTTTTCCAAGCACTTACTCTGTCTCAAGTGGTTGCCATAACTGTTATATAAATTATGTCATTTCACTCACACAATAATCTCAATAACAAGATGTTATTTGAATCTCTGGTTTAGCACTAAGGGAAACAAGATGTTTTGTTAAAGGAAATGGAGAAGGTACAGTTAGAGAGTAGAAGGAGAACCAAAAGTGTCAAGGAAAAAAGGGAGTGATAACCAACATTGAGTACTACAAGGAAGTCAAAGGAGGTAGGAACAAAATAATTCCAATGCTTTGTAATTAGGAAATTATTGGTGACTTTTGAAGGAACATCCACACTGCAATGACGAATGGAGTAAAGGAGATATGAGGTAGAGAGAGTGATTATGGAAAACTCAAGAACTTTGATGATAGATAGCCAAGAAAAGGAAGGGGATAAAGTATTTGCCCAAAGAGGTTCAAGGTTGAAAGATTTAATTTGGGGATTGTTTTTAAAGAGATAGAGCATCTACAGGCTATGATGAGACTTTAAACGTATGATGCAGAGAATTAGTAGTTGGTGGTGCAAACTTCAGGAAGCACTAGACAGAATGACAGCAGGAGTTGGATGAAAGTTACAATGTTAGGCAGGAAGTGGAAGTTCCAGGCTTCTGAAATTAGATAAGAAAGGGCAGCAATCAATACAGGCAGGTCTGGACGAAAGTTGCAATTTAAAACAGCTCATGTTGATGGTCCCCAGAACCCATGTTAATATAGCAAGACTATCCACTCAGAATTTAAGAAGCAAGGAGCAGAAGATATACTTAAATGCTTTCTTGAAATTTAGAAAAATAATGAGGTTAAAAAATAAAATATTAAGGTTGCAAATTGGAAAATACTTTTTTTTAGAAAACAGTAAATCCCATCATGAGTGAAGAGTCAGTGCTAATTCTTGGCCATAACCACCTTCTATTTAATCATTCACGAAGCTACGTTAGAGAGAGATGATTGGAGCTTACAAGTCATCTTAAACTCTATTGTTGTCAATAGTTTTAATTTCTTCTAGGAATAAGCCTTTTAGTAGAGCTACTGATTTGTCCCCAGTGTGTGATTTAAGTGGGTTCTGAATTGGGAAGAAAACCAATCAGGTAGAAAGACCACTGAAAAAAGGATTAGCAGATATTGCCCCTAAACCTCGTTCTACCACCTGCAAGTCATCTCCTGAAAACTGCCTCACTCCTCCATCTATGTAATTATCCATAAGTCCATTCTGGTTCTTGCAGCTTCGATTCACTTCACATACCCATCTCCAAGTATAGCAACAGTCTTCTGGCCCTTTTAGGAGAGATAAGACTCAAAGGAGCAAAGGATTTTGGATAAATTCCAAACTGCAATGGTAATCTTTGCTAATCAAGAATTGGTCTCTTTAAGTGTAAATATGTCCTCAATTGTCCCAAGAGGTCATGGATCTGGGGACCTTCTGGTACTTGTGCTGACTAGCCCAAGCATTGAAGTCAGACATGCTCCCAGTGAAGTATAAGAAAGTGAGTATGATTTCTTGTGTCTGTGTGGCTGTGAGTAGAATTAGCATGTGTATGTCTGTGTGTGTGTGTGTGTGGTATATATGTGTATGAGGCATGGCTTAGCATGACACAAAATGATATAATAAATGAATTCTACAACTTAACACAGAGGTTGTTTCTTCTCTCTCATGTAATAACACAATGTATGTGTTTCTAGCTGGTGAATGTTTTCACCTCCTCTTCAGAGATTCTCACCCCCGCCACCCCATCGCTCTGCCATTCCATAAGGTCTCAGAGTTCACTGCATCTAGGCAGAAGGGGAAGGAGAGGGAAGAGAAGGCATGCCCACTTCTTAAACCAGAAATGATACAAAAGCTTTCTTTCACAGTGAGTGTACTCACCGTAATCACAGTGAGTACTGATCATAAGCAAGCAAGGCTGGTAACTGTGACCCTCAACAAGACACCATTTCTCAGAAGTATGATAGAAGATGAAGGATAGATGTTTATGGACATTAAGCCACCGCTGCACAGTCAGACCATTTGGTACACCCCCTCCCCAACAACAAAACACGCACTGCCTCCCCAAGTTAGTCAACCCAAAGTCCCATCCCGGCACTGTGTCTGGGACAGAGTCCAGGTCCCCTGGTGGCAGGGAGAGGTGTGTCTCCTTGTGCACCAGTGACCCATAGTTCAGTTAAACTTTTCTTGTGTAGGGACGCCTGCGGGGCTCCCTCGGTTAAGCTGCTGCCTTTGGCTCAGGTCATGATCCCAGGGTCCTGGGATTGATTCGTGCATCAGGCTTCTTGCTCAGCGGGGAGCCTGCTTCTCTCTCTGTCTCTGCCTGCCACTCTTCCTGCTTGTGCTCTCGCTCAAGGGAAGAATGGAAGAAACCACAGCAAAAAGGGATCCTTCCAGGAAGAAATAATAGAGAGCTGATGCCTTAGCAATGGACAAAGTTCTGCACGTTGACTCTGCTTCTGCTTTTCCTGAGAAACTTTCTTGCCCATAGCTCTCTGTGGCCCCTGGTTCCGTTCTCTGGGAGTTTCTTTCTATCTATTATACTCTATGGTCACTTTTGGACTGGACATTGGGAAGTGCTCCTTCTTTGGGGGCTACACAGTTTCTGTAGCCCATATCCTATTGGTGTAAATTAGTAGTCTTCAGGCTGATTTATAATCACAGGCTTTTTTTTTAAGATTTTTTTAAAAATTTATTTGACAGAGAGAGACACAGCAAGAGAGGGAACACAAGTAGGGGGAGCGGTAGAGGGAGAAGCAGCCTTCCGGCCAAGCAGGAAACCTGATGTGGTGCTCAATCCCAGGACCCTGGGATCATGACCGGAGCCAAAGGCAGACACTTAACCACTGAGCCACCCAGGCGCCCCAATCACAGGCTTTTTTAGTTCAAGATTGTGATGACTTTGACACTATATTTCCCTCAACAACTTACTGGCCTTCGGCTCTACTTGTTTCTATTCAGTCCACGTGCTAAGAACCTGTGACATATTATCTAAAACTGTTTAATTTCATGGCCTTCTTGCCACTATGTCTCTCTTTCAGCTTGATGATAGCTTCTTTGAAGTCACCTAAAAAAATAGATTTTGGTGGGAAGGAAATGTTCTCAATAAGTTCCTTGTTGCAAGAATAAGTTTTCTGCTTTATTTAAAAAAAAAAATCCTGAATCTTTGTTCAAACTTCTTTTCCTTCTCATTACTCAGTGTTTAGAGTCCTGAAGCACTAGATTTTCCAATCCAGGAACTTCCCAAATTTTGAGCATCTTTCCTGTTATTTTTGTTCAAAGTTTCCAAATCTTGCCTATACTCATCTCCCAGCTTCTGATAGCATTCCTTGGCTTGTGGCTGCATCACTCCAGTCTCTGTCTTTGTGGTCACCTTGTCTCCTCCTTGTGTGTATGTGTGTGTGTGTGAGAGAGAGAGAGAGAGAAACTCCTTGGAGACTCCCTTCAGTATTTCTTTCACTTCCATCATGACTAATATTTGATCACAAAACCCCACCCAGTCCAGATTTGGCCACAACTGAAACTAACAACTTAAAATAACGAAACACAGAACATACTCAAGGCTTCCAGCTATGAGGCTACCAATCCCAGAATCCTAATTAGTTAAACACAGCTTCTTTCTTCCTTCTGCTGCAAAAGTGGTCTTTTTACCCTCCATGTCTCAAGGCCTCCTTGAGGGCTTTGGGAATTAATCCATTAAAACAGCTTATCCTGGCATCCCACTAAGAACTCAAGAGTAAGAGGCATTTTAGAGACAGAACTCTGAGCTGTGTCCTTGAGCAAAACAGAATGTCATTCCAACCCTGTGGTGGCCTTATTACAGAGGTAAACAAAGTACAGGAGTGGGTTGAGACCCTGGGAAGAAGGAGAATGGGAAGAACACTTGCTCCTCGCTCTGTTGTCTCTACTTTGGCAAAGCAAACAAAAGCCCAAGATTTTCATATACATGAGGTTGCCTTTATTGTAATATCTTGTAAAATAAATTGAATCTTTAATGTGCAGTATGCTTCCCGCCCCCTCCCAAACTTGCACTATCAAGTAGACACATTATCAAAGGACTGTACACACTCAATTTCACGAACCAATAAACACAGCTTTTGCATTAATTACCATTTTCAGCTCCTTGGAAAGGCGCTGAAAAAAGTGACAAGAGTTATCAGGAAGACGTTCATTATTGTCAGGCTGAATCTGATGGAAGTGGAAGTCCTACAAGTCCCAAATTGAACGTTCCCAAATGAGAAACAGCTGGCTGTTTCCAGATAGCGCCTCACATATTTATTAGCAAGAACAGGCTACAGGTAAAATTTCTCCTCCATGCAGCTTTCTCTCCATTGGCTGCCTAAATAAGCAGGATGCCAGTATTTCTTGTTCCGACCCTGATACCCAGTTCAAACATCTTTTGGTCATGACCACACCCTGTGACCCATGCCCTGGCTTATCAATGAAGGATTCAGGCAAGGGTTCAATCTTGCCCAAGCAGGATCAGTCAGAGGCTGTCTTCCATACCTAGCAGTGAGGGTTGGGGACAGACATTCACTGGAGCTGAGTTGAGGTCATGGTAACAGATAAAAATAGAAAGGGTATTAATTTCTGCTTCTAGATTCCAGTCCTGTTCTACGAACTTCCCTTCCAAAAACCAAACGCCATTCTCTTCCTTTAATTTTCTGAGCTTCCCTAATATCTTTCCAATGAATTCTTTTTTTAAGCTAGAAATGATTTTTTTTATGTTTCTTGCAACCTAAAGGAATCAAATTAATATTTCCTTTGGGATGTAGCTGAGAAACCACCAAGCTAATTATATTCTTAGCATATTGCTGAAAATGAGCCTGAAATCCTGCTGAAGAAAGATCTCAACATTTTCATTGTATGTGTATTACCTTCTTCACTTTCTCCTTACTTCTGACTCAAAACCAATTTTTTTTTCCAAGGGACTCAAAATTTATTACACTCTTCCCAGAGACTTGAGTTGTTTCATACCAGAGTGCTGTTGGAGACAAGGATACCTGACAGAAGATAGAGTGTTAACTAGAGAACAAGTTTAGAGAGACTCCTGTGTTCTGGATGCTTACCTCGAAACTTCTCCTGACACATTGCCCCTACCCATTCCCCAAGGCAGCTTCACAAAAAATTCCACTGGCACCTCAGTGGAGTTCCAGCAAGAGCTGCAAGCATGGCACCAGTGTTCTCTGGGTAATTCACTGATCCCGGGTATGTCCTCTCTAATGGGGTCTGGATCTTAGTTCTGAAGAATCCTTTCCCTGGAAGTTCTGTTTCAGCTTGAGGGATAAGGTCCCTGCTTTCACTATTTTTATACTCTTTATTTAAAGTTTTCTTCCTCCCTACTAACCAATCCTTCATTACAGTAATCCTTTGTTATAGTTTACAATTCTTTATACTGAACTTCTTTAATAATTCCTGTGTAGTTTCTATATTCTAGTTGGACCCTGACTGGCAGATTTAGTCGGCGTCATATATTTACATGGTGATTAATAATATACGTCAACATGACTGAGCCATGACATGCTCTGATTTCTGATTAAACATTATTTTGGGACTGTCATGAGAGTGTTTCTGGAAGACATTAGCATTTAAAGTAGAAGATCCTCCCCAGCGAGGGTGGTCATCATCCAATCTACTGAGAGCCTGAATAGAACAAAAAGGCAGAGGAAGGTTGAATTTGCTCTCTACCTGATTACTTGAGCTGGGAGACCAATCTTCTCCTGCCCTTGGTGCTTCTGGTTCTCAGCCCTTGAGATTTGGGCTGGAATCTACAACATTGACTCTCTCTCTCTCAGGCCTTCTAACTACACCATTGGCTTCCTGGGACTTTACCTTGTAAGTTGAAGATCATAAGGTTTCTCAGCCTCCATAATCATGTGAGCCAACCCCTAATGATAAGCATCATTATGTACAATAAATAGGATACAAACAAATCATCATTTATCAATATCATAAATCAATCACTAACAATAATATAAATAATATGAAAATCATTTTTATATATCCCATTGGTTCTATATCTCTGAAGAACTGACTAATATACCTTATTTTAGATATGAAGAAATGGAGACTCAAATAAGGTAAGTAAGACTGACATAAAGACCTATATAATAAATTTATTTTTAACATGCTTAAAATAAAAATTGTGTACAACACATATATCACTGTATTCTTAACTAAAAGGCATAAAATATAGTGGTACTTTTGTTGGGAGAAAGAATCAAGGAACACAAATTTTATGCCCCTATACTCAGTGGAATGGATTGGAATTTTTTTTTATGTTTGAAAAAAGTTCTTTTATTTCTAGATTTAGAATATTTTTCCATTTTTCCTGCCTGACAGCATCTATTTTTTTCTGAAATTATAATTGGTGACTTTTTCTTTTGCAACTGCAAGTCCTTTATCTTCTGCTATTTACACATTTTCCACTGATACAAGTTAATAACACAAATAACCAAACACATTAGAATAAAAGTAAATAGGTTTTGAAAAAAATGTGAACTACTTTTCAAGAACTTTAGGTGTTCAACATCTAGTACTTGATCTTTTATTTGAAAGAGCATAAGGCTCTTTTTCAGAGATTATAAAAAAACTTATTTGCATTACAGAAAGTGGAAAAAATCAAAATAGAAAATCTAAATGATCATAATGCCATTTCCTGGAGATAATTTAATTTCTAGATCCCAACTTCTAAAGTCCCAAGTGGACTTCTGGCAGTGTGGTCATCCCACATCTGTCTATCAGAGCCCACTTGAGAGAGGCCTTCAGAAGACTCTCTGATTTTAGGAAATGTGACTCTTTATTCCCGCAGTCTGCAATTTGACATATTTAGAGAAAACCCCACTTATCAGTCTGCCTCTTGCAGCCCCAGAGAATCTAAGTTTATAGGGACAATCACAAGGCAGAGAGCTACACCCTTTCAATGAGCTGTTCCCACACTAATTTGCTGTCCTTCAATTTGTGGCACTTTAAAAAGCTTTAAAAAACACAAAGTCAACTTTCCATTAGATACATATAGTATATCTTTATGAAAAGAAATGTTGTTACTTTCAATCTTATGAAATCAGTTGGATTATAGCTAATCCTGGATCAGTGATTCCTGTGCATATAAAACTATTAAGAAAAAAAAATTGTTCTGCCTTGGTGAAAATTAAGAGAAAATGTTGCAGCTGGAGGTATCCGATAAGCCTTAGGAAGAAACATCCTGCTGACACAAGTCTATTATAGTTGTGTGCTGGAAATATAAAAGATAGAAGGCGAGAAAATAGTAACATGCCTCAAAAACAGGATCACGGTGAACAAAGGGCATTGATAAAAGATGATCCCAGTGAATAAAAGGTCTCTTGAGTTATATATCTGTGGGTCCTGTCTTGTTATCTCTACTGAATGGCAAAACTGTGTCCCTAAGATATTTAACTGTTAACCATGAAGTTTCTGATTAAACTCTCAGGAATATAACCTTCAACCACAAAGCATATAAAATTCACAAAAAGCTCATACAAATTTTTTATTTATGAACTAAAATCCATTCCCATAATTTATCAAAGAGCACTCCATGCCTTCCCCTTGATAACCCCTTCTATTTAAACATCATTGACTACCTTCTGTTAAACGAATAACCTTACACCTCTGCATCTAGTTTTCTTCTTGGAGTTGTATGAAATAAAAGGTGTCTTCAGAGTCTAATCTGAATGCATGAACAGAAGACCACTTTCACCCATATTCCAAAATACTGGCCTGCAAACAAAGAATTCACTGGTCTGCACAGGCCTGAGGAAAATAAGGAAATGGCACATTCACTCGACAGATAATTATTGAGCACCCATTTTGGGCCAGGTCAACAGTCAGCTCTTTCTCCTCAGTGCTAAATTTATTTAATTTTATAGATTCATCTATTGTAATATTATGTTCTTCCTACTGCTATGGGGTTAAAATGTGGTGATACAAAATGCAATTGCCTCTTTTAAGCATCCTGACTCGGCAAAGTAAAATGTTGGCAACACAATGCCAATCTCCAAATTTGTATTCGCAATGTTATTGCTCCACGAAATCCAAACTGGCTACAACCACTGATTGTTCCCCCTACCCCAACTATGTCTATTCATCACTACACCTCTAGCACCTAACTAGTGACTCCCAATTTATGTCTATTGAATCAATGATTACTGGATGG
The DNA here is from genome assembly GCA_004024625.1 of Mellivora capensis. Classification (NCBI taxonomy): domain Eukaryota; kingdom Metazoa; phylum Chordata; class Mammalia; order Carnivora; family Mustelidae; genus Mellivora; species Mellivora capensis. Next base: position 1,732 of record PISX010000712.1, on the reverse strand, counting down.
ATGGATGCGTACTTCTTTTTGAGCTAGACAATTCACTGATTAGAAAGACCCAAAGTTGGACTAGATCAGGAAACCAGGATGTGCCACATGTACCTAAATGGATCACCACCCTTCACTCATCATCATCACCACCATCATCATAATGTTGTCATTTTTATCATTAATTGCTCAGCATATGCTCTCACTCCTCTACGTACTTTGTGCATACTAACTCATTAACTCCTCAAAATGAATCTCTAAAGAAAATAGTTTTATGACCCCATTTCACAGAGAGGAAACTGACTCAGTGGAGAAGATAAGAAATGTGCTTGGGACGCCTGGGTGGCTCAGTCTGGTAAGCGGCTGCCTTCGGCTCAGGTCATGATCCCAGTGTCTTGGGATCGAGTCCCGCATCAGGCTCCTTGCTTGGCAGGGAGCCTGCTTCTCCCTCTGCCTCTGCCTGCCACTCTGCCTGCCTTTGCTCTCTCTCTCTCTGACAAATAAATAAATAAAATCTTAAAAAAAAAAAAAAAAAGAAATGTGCTTAAATGAAGGAGTCCCAGGTTCCACTCTTAATGACTTCATGACGCTGCCTCCCTTTTACAAAAACCATAAGAAAATAAACCCCAAAGGAGTACAGAAAATCCAGCTGTGAGCTGTGCTCACACACCGACCTCTGTCTCAGTGGCATGAGGGGCAATTTCTTTTTTTTTTTTTTTTTTAATTCATTTATTTGTCAGAGAGCGAGAACACGAGGGCGAGGACAGGCAGACAGAGTGGCAGGCAGAGGCAGAGGGAGAAGCAGGCTCCCCGCCGAGCAAGGAGCCCGATGTGGGACTCGATCCCAGGACGCTGGGATCATGACCTGAGCCTAAGGCAGCCGCTTAACCAACTGAGCCACCCAGGCGTCCTGAGGGGCAATTTCTAACTCAGAGCAATGCCACGCTATATAATCATAACATCAAGTAATGTTCATATTTATTTCATAATGTTCTAACATTAATCATAACATCAAGGAACATTTATTTTATTTCCAAATTTTCTTCTGCATTTTTTAGGCACATCTCTCAGAATCCATTCTATCCTCTGCAGAGCCTAGCATTATGCCCTGCTCACAGTAGGCACTTGGAAATATTTTTTGAATTCAATTAAATTATTTTAGAGTTGCTAAGATTCGGATCTCACAAATGCATTCTGTAAACCCACACAACTGAACCGAATGAATTGAGCATGAGGTTAAAGCACTAAGAAGCAAAGGGACAATTCCTGACATAGTGGAAAATCTTGAGGGATTAAAATAAACATGTATAGAAATCACCTGAGGCTCTAAAAATTTGATCAATTATGTCAGCAAAACCAGGAAATATACCAACTCTGACGAAGGACTGAGCAAAATCCTCATTATACGGTACTTTCTTGGTACACTGAAAGTGCACCATTAACAGTACTTAACCAATGACTGTTCAAAGTTATGTAAATTATTGCCATGACAACTATTTCTTCAGCAATAAAATTATGAAGACTACAATTTTCCTGGCAGAGAGATCAGCTTTATCATTTGCTCTTCAGAATGAGTTTAATGTTCATCCCTCAGCAGTCATCACAAACAAGACACCGGTGTAGCAAGGCAGCCACTTCCCAACTCAGAAACGGGGGGCTCCAGAGGAACACAGGAAGTAGGCTGTTGGAATTTCAGGAGGCTTTGTTTCCTAGAAGCAAACACATAAAAGAAGGTGGGAGCTCCACACATGTC